>CAWVRF010000042.1:107200-176200 GCA_963932465.1 Maratus speciosus | reverse complement strand
TGATATACCGAATAAAAAACACGCAATATATTCGAATTAAATTCTGGTGCACGGTTGAAAATTAATTTTCTAATAAATAAGCACATTTCCAAATGAAAGACGTAAAAAGTTCTCGGTTTTAAAGTTGTTCGCCTGTGTGAATTTTTAGAAATGTAAAATGAAGCAAAACTGAATACATTGTTTAAGCAATGAAACCATTGTTAAAAAATCTTGGAAAATGATATACCGAATACAAAACACGCAATATTTTCGCATTACATTCCGGTGCAAGGCTGAAAATTAATTTCCTAATAAAAAAGCACATTTTCAAATGAATGACGTAAATATTTTTTCGTTTTAAAGGTGTTCGCCTGTGTGAATTTTTAGAATTGTAAAATAAAGTAAAACTGAATACATTGTTTAAAAACGAAACCATTGTTAGTGAACCCTGGAAATTGATATACCGAATACAAAACACGCAATATTTTCGAATTACATTCCGGTGCACGGCTGAAAATTATTTCCTAATAAATAAGCACATTTCAAATTGACGTAAAAAATTTTTTGTTTTAAAGTAGATCACCTGTGTGAGTTTTTAGAAATGTAAAATAAAGTAAAACCGAATACATTGTTTAAACAATGAAACCATTGTTAAGAATTCCTGGAAAATGATATACCGAATACAAAACACGAAATATTTTCGCATTACATTCCGGTGCACGGCTGAAAATTAATTTCCTAGTAAAAAAGCACATTTCCAAATGAATGACGTAAATATTTTTTCGTTTTAAAGGTGTTCGCCTGTGGGAATTTTTAGAAATGTATAATAAAGTAAAACTGAACGCATTGTTTAAACAATGAGACCATTGTTAGGAAATCCTAGAAACTGATATACCGAATACAAAACACGCAATATTTTCGAATTAAATGCCGGTGCACTGCTGAAAATTAATTTCCTAATAAATAAGCACATTTAAAAATGAATGACGTAAAAATTTTTCGGTTTTAAAGTTGTTCGCAAGTGTGAGTTTTCAGAAATATAAAATAAAGTAAAACTGAATGCATTGTTTAAACAATGAGACCATTGTTAGGAAATCCTTGAAACTGATATACCGAATACAAAACACGCAATATTTACGAATTAAATTCCGGTGCACGGCTGAAAATTAATTTCCTAATAAATAAGCACATTTAAAAATGAATGACGTAAAAATATTTCGGTTTTAAATTTGTTCGCCAGTGTGAGTTTTTAGAAATATAAAATAAAGCAAAACTGAATACATTGTTTAAACAATGAAACCATTGTTAAGAATTCCTGGAAAATGACATACGGAATAAAAAACACGCAATATTTTCGCATTACATTCCGGTGCACGGCTGAAAATTATTTTCCTAACAAAAAAGCACATTTCCATATGAATGACGTAAATATTTTTTCGTTTTAAAGTTGTTCGCCTGTGTGAATTTTTAGAAATGTAAAATGAAGAAAAACCGAATACATTGTTTAAACAATGAGACCATTGTTAGGAAATCCTTGAAACTGATATACCGAATACAAAACACGCAATATTTTCGAATTAAATTCTGGTGCACGGCTGAAAATTAATTTTCTAATAAATAAGCACATTTCCAAATGAAAGACGTAAAAATTTCTCGGTTTTAAAGTTGTTCGCCTGTGTGAATTTTTAGAAATTTAAAATGAAGCAAAATTGAATACATTGTTTAAGCAATGAAACCATTGTTAGGAAATCATGGAAAATGATATACCGAGTACAAAACACGCAATATTTTCGAATTACATTCCGGTGCACGGCAGAAAATTAATTTCCTAATAAAAAAGCACATTTCCAAATGAATGACGTAAATATTTTTTCGTTTTAAAGGTGTTCGCCTGTGGGAATTTTTAGAAATGTATAATAAAGTAAAACTGAATGCATTGTTTAAACAATGAGACCATTGTTAGGAAATCCTAGAAACTGATATACCGAATACAAAACACGCAATATTTTCGAATTAAATTCCGGTGCACTGCTGAAAATTAATTTCCTAATAAATAAGCATATTTAAAAATGAATGACGTAAAAATTTTTCGGTTTTAAAGTTGTTCGCCAGTGTGAGCTTTTAGAAATGTAAAATAAAGTAAAACTGAATGCATTGTTCAAACAATGAGACCATTGTTAGGAAAACTTGGAAAATGATATACCGAGTACAAAACACGCAATATTTTCGAATTACATTCCGGTGCACGGCAGAAAATTAATTTCCTAATAAAAAAGCACATTTCCAAATGAATGAAGTAAATACTTTTTCGTTTTAAAGGTGTTCGCCTGTGTGAATTTTTAGAAATATATAATAAAGTAAAACTGAATGCATTGTTTAAACAATGAGACCATTGTTAGGAAATCCTTGAAACTGATATACCGAATACAAAACACACAATATTTTCGAATTAAATTCTGGTGCACGCCTGAAAATAAATTTTCTAATAAAAAAGCACATTTACAAATGAAAGACGTAAAAATTTCTCGGTTTTAAAGTTGTTCGCCTGTGTGAATTTTTAGAAATGTAAAATGAAGCAAAACTGAATACATTGTTTAAGCAATGAAACCATTGTTAAAAAATCTTGGGAAATGATATACCGAATGCAAAACACGCAATATTTTCGCATTACATTCCGGAGCAAGGCTGAAAATTAATTTCCTAATAAAAAAGCACATTTTCAAATGAATGACGTAAATATTTTTTCGTTTTAAAGGTGTTCGCCTGTGTGAATTTTTAGAAATGTAAAATAAAGTAAAACTGAATACATTGTTTAAAAATGAAACCATTGTTAGTGAACCCTGGAAATTGATATACCGAATACATAACACGCAATATTTTCGAATTACATTCCGGTGCACGGCTGAAAATTATTTCCTAATAAATAAGCACATTTCCAAATGAATGACGTAAAAAATTTTCGGTTTTAAAGTAGATCACCTGTGTGAGTTTTTAGAAATATAAAATAAAGTAAAACCGAATACATTGTTTAAACAATGAAACCATTGTTAAGAATTCCTGGAAAATGATATACCGAATACAAAACACGCAATATTTTTGAATTACATTCCGGTGAACGGCTGAAAATTAATTTCCTAATAAAAAAGCACATTTCCAAATGAATGACGTAAATATTTTTTCGTTTTAAAGGTGTTCGCCTGTGGGAATTTTTAGAAATGTATAATAAAGTAAAACTGAATGCATTGTTTAAACAATGAGACCATTGTTAGGAAATCCTAGAAACTGATATACCGAATACAAAACACGCATTATTTTCGAATTAAATTCCGGTGCACTGCTGAAAATTAATTTCCTAATAAATAAGCACATTTAAAAATGAATGACGTAAAAATTTTTCGGTTTTAATGTTGTTCGCCAGTGTGAGCTTTTAGAAATGTAAAATGAAGCAAAACTGAATACATTGTTTAAACAATGAAACCATTGTTAAGAATTCCTGGAAAATGATATACCGAATAAAAAACACGCAGTATTTTCGCATTACATTCCGGTGCACGGCTGAAAATTAATTTCCTAAGAAAAAAGCACATTTCCAAATGAATGAACTAAATATTTTTTCGATTTAAAGGAGTTCGCCTGTGTGAATTTTTAGAAATATATAATAAAGTAAAACTGAATGCATTGTTTAAGCAATGAAACCATTGTTAGGAAATCTTGGAAAATGATATACCGAGTACAAAACACGCAATATTTTCGAATTATATTCCGGTGCACGGCAGAAAATTAATTTCCTAATAAATAAGCCCATTTCCAAATGAATGACGTAAAAAATTTTCGGTTTTAAAGTAGATCACCTGTGTGAGCTTTTAGAAATGTAAAATAAAGTAAAACCGAATACATTGTTTAAACAATGAAACCATTGTTAAGAATTCCTGGAAAATGATATACCGAATACAAAACACGTAATATTTTCGCATTACATTCCGGTGCACGGCTGAAAATTAATTTCTCAATAAAAAAGCACATTTCCAAATGAATGACGTAAATATTTTTTCGTTTTAAAGGTGTTCGCCTGTGTGAATTTTTAGAAATGTATAATAAAGTAAAACTGAATGCATTGTTTAAACAATGAGACCATGGTTAGGAAATCCTTGAAACTGATATACCGAATACAAAACACGCAATATTTTCGAATTACATTCCGGTGCACGGCAGAAAATTAATTTCCTAATAAATAAGCACATTTCCAAATGAAAGACGTAAAAATTTCTCGGTTTTAAAGTTGTTCGCCTGTGTGAATTTTTAGAAATGTAAAATGAAGCAAAACTGAATACATTGTTTAAGCAATGAAACCATTGTTAGGAAATCTTGGAAAATGATATACCGAGTACAAAACACGCAATATTTTCGAATTACATTCCGGTGCACGGCAGAAAATTAATTTCCTAATAAAAAAACACATTTCCAAATGAATGAAGTAAATATTTTTTCGTTTTAAAGGTGTTCGCCTGTGTGAATTTTTAGAAATGTATAATAAAGTAAAACTGAATGCATTGTTTAAACAATGAGACCATTGTTAGGAAATCCTTGAAACTGATATACCGAATACAAAACACACAATATTTTCGAATTAAATTCTGGTGCACGCCTGAAAATTAATTTTCTAATAAAAAAGCACATTTACAAATGAAAGACGTAAAAATTTCTCGGTTTTAAAGTTGTTCGCCTGTGTGAATTTTTAGAAATGTAAAATGAAGCAAAACTGAATACATTGTTTAAGCAATGAAACCATTGTTAAAAAATCTTGGAAAATGATATACCGAATACAAAACACGCAATATTTTCGCATTACATTCCGGTGCAAGGCTGAAAATTAATTTCCTAATAAAAAAGCACATTTTCAAATGAATGACGTAAATATTTTTTTCGTTTTAAAGGTGTTCGCCTGTGTGAATTTTTAGAAATGTAAAATAAAGTAAAACTGAATACATTGTTTAAAAATGAAACCATTGTTAGTGAACCCTGGAAATTGATATACCGAATTCAAAACACGCAATATTTTCGAATTACATTCCGGTGCACGGCTGAAAATTATTTCCTAATAAATAAGCACATTTCCAAATGAATGACGTAAAAAAATTTCGGTTTTAAAGTAGATCACCTGTGTGAGTTTTTAGAAATGTAAAATAAAGTAAAACCGAATACATTGTTTAAACAATGAAACCATTGTTAAGAATTCCTGGAAAATGATATACCGAATACAAAACACGCAATATTTTTGAATTACATTACGGTGCACGGCTGAAAATTAATTTCCTAATAAAAAAGCACATTTCCAAATGAATGACGTAAATATTTTTTCGTTTTAATGGTGTTCGCCTGTGGGAATTTTTAGAAATGTATAATAAAGTAAAACTGAATGCATTGTTTAAACAATGAGACCATTGTTAGGAAATCCTAGAAACTGATATACCGAATACAAAACACGCAATATTTTCGAATTAAATTCCGGTGCACTGCTGAAAATTAATTTCCTAATAAATAAGCACATTTAAAAATGAATGACGTAAAAATTTTTCGGTTTTAAAGTTGTTCGCCAGTGTGAGCTTTTAGAAATGTAAAATAAAGTAAAACTGAATGCATTGTTCAAACAATGAGACCATTGTTAGGAAATTCTTGAAACTGATATACCGAATACAAAACACGCAATATTTTCGAATTAAATTCCGGTGCACGGCTGAAAATTAATTTCCTAATAAATAAGCACATTTAAAAATGAATGACGTAAAAATATTTCGGTTTTAAATTTGTTCGCCAGTGTGAGTTTTTAGAAATATAAAATGAAGCAAAACTGAATACATTGTTTAAACAATGAAACCATTGTTAAGAATTCCTGGAAAATGATATACCGAATAAAAAACACGCAGTATTTTCGCATTACATTCCGGTGGACGGCTGAAAATTAATTTCCTAATAAAAAAGCACATTTCCAAATGAATGAAGTAAAGATTTTTTCGATTTAAAGGAGTTCGCCGGTGTGAATTTCTAGAAATGTAAAATAAAGTAAAACTGAATACATTGTTTAAACAATGAAACCATTGTTAGGAAATCCAAGAAACATATATACCGAATACAAAACACGCAATATTTTCGAATTAAATTCCGGTGCACGGCTGAAAATTAATTTCCTAATAAATAAGCACATTTCCAAATGAATGACGTAAAAAGTTTTCGGTTTTAAAGTAGATCACCTGAGTGAGTTTTTAGAAATGTAAAATAAAGTAAAACCGAATACATTGTTTAAACAATGAAACCATTGTTAATAATTCCTGGAAAATTTTATACCGAATAAAAAACACGCAATATTTTCGCATTACATTCCGGTGCACGGCTGAAAATTAATTTCCTAATAAAAAAGCACATTTCCAAATGAATGACGTAAATATTTTTTCGTTTTAAAGTTGTTCGCCTGTGTGAATTTTTAGAAATGTAAAATGAAGAAAAACCGAATACATTGTTTAAACAATGAAACCATTGTTAGGGAACCCTGGAAATTGATATACCGAATACAAAACACGCAATATAGTCGAATTAAATTCCGGTGCACGGCTGAAAATTAATTTCCTAATAAAAAAGCCTATTTACAAATGAATGAAGTAAAAATTTATCGGTTTTAAAGAAGTTCACCTGTGTGAGTTTTTTGAAATGCAGAATAAAGTAAAACCGAATATTGTTTAAACAATGAAACCATTGAATATTAAATACGTGAATAATCACATTATTAACAAGTCGTAAACCAACTTAGTGAAAATTGTCCAAGACGGGAATCGATCCCGGGCCCCTGGAGCTCCAGTGCTCTAACACTAAGCCACAAGGACGGTGCCCAGCTTGGCATCTGTCACTTATATAAGTCTGTTTACGACTTGTTAGCAATGTGACTATTCACGTATTTAATATTCAATAATTTGAAGCGTAATTTCACTGCTGAAATGTAGCTGAAAAATTAATTAAAAATGTATATTCACCGATGCTGGGTTCATTTGCTACTCATGTTTCGCCACAAGATTGTGTGCCCATGAAGTCTTTTCCATCTAGTGCTGTGGTTGCAACCTTACCGACTTTTATAAGTTGGAGATGCTGTAGTCCTTGTGGCTTAGTGGTAGAGCATTGGAGATCTGTTCCAGGGGACCAGGTTCGATTCCCGGCTTGGGCATAAGGACATTTTCAAATGAATGGTGTAAAAAGTTTTCGGTTTTAAAGTAGTTCGCCAGTGGGACTTTTTAGAAATGTAAAATAAAGTAAAACCGAATACATTGTTTAAAAAATGAAACCATTGTTAGGGAATCCTGGAAACTGATATACCGAATAAAAAACACGCAATATATTCGCATTACATTCCGGTGCACGGCTGAAAATTAATTTCCTAATAAGAAAGCACATTTCCAAATGAAAGACGTAAAAATTTCTCGGTTTTAAAGTTGTTCGCCTGTGTGAATTTTTAGAAATGTAAAATGAAGCAAAACTGAATACATTATTTAAGCAATGAAACCATTGTTAGGAAATCCTTGAAACTGATATACCGAATACAAAACACGCAATATTTTCGAATTAAATTCTGGTGCACGGTTGAAAATTAATTTTCTAATAAATAAGCACATTTCCAAATGAAAGACGTAAAAAGTTCTCGGTTTTAAAGTTGTTCGCCTGTGTGAATTTTTAGAAATGTAAAATGAAGCAAAACTGAATACATTGTTTAAGCAATGAAACCATTGTTAAAAAATCTTGGAAAATGATATACCGAATACAAAACACGCAATATTTTCGCATTACATTCCGGTGCAAGGCTGAAAATTAATTTCCTAATAAAAAAGCACATTTTCAAATGAATGACGTAAATATTTTTTCGTTTTAAAGGTGTTCGCCTGTGTGAATTTTTAGAATTGTAAAATAAAGTAAAACTGAATACATTGTTTAAAAACGAAACCATTGTTAGTGAACCCTGGAAATTGATATACCGAATACAAAACACGCAATATTTTCGAATTACATTCCGGTGCACGGCTGAAAATTATTTCCTAATAAATAAGCACATTTCAAATTGACGTAAAAAATTTTTTGTTTTAAAGTAGATCACCTGTGTGAGTTTTTAGAAATGTAAAATAAAGTAAAACCGAATACATTGTTTAAACAATGAAACCATTGTTAAGAATTCCTGGAAAATGATATACCGAATACAAAACACGCAATATTTTCGCATTACATTCCGGTGCACGGCTGAAAATTAATTTCCTAATAAAAAAGCACATTTCCAAATGAATGACGTAAATATTTTTTCGTTTTAAAGGTGTTCGCCTGTGGGAATTTTTAGAAATGTATAATAAAGTAAAACTGAACGCATTGTTTAAACAATGAGACCATTTTAAGAAATCCTAGAAACTGATATACCGAATACAAAACACGCAATATTTTCGAATTAAATGCCGGTGCACTGCTGAAAATTAATTTCCTAATAAATAAGCACATTTAAAAATGAATGACGTAAAAATTTTTCGGTTTTAAAGTTGTTCGCAAGTGTGAGTTTTCAGAAATATAAAATAAAGTAAAACTGAATGCATTGTTTAAACAATGAGACCATTGTTAGGAAATCCTTGAAACTGATATACCGAATACAAAACACGCAATATTTACGAATTAAATTCCGGTGCACGGCTGAAAATTAATTTCCTAATAAATAAGCACATTTAAAAATGAATGACGTAAAAATATTTCGGTTTTAAATTTGTTCGCCAGTGTGAGTTTTTAGAAATATAAAATAAAGCAAAACTGAATACATTGTTTAAACAATGAAACCATTGTTAGGAATTCCTGGAAAATGACATACGGAATAAAAAACACGCAATATTTTCGCATTACATTCCGGTGCACGGCTGAAAATTATTTTCCTAACAAAAAAGCACATTTCCATATGAATGACGTAAATATTTTTTCGTTTTAAAGTTGTTCGCCTGTGTGAATTTTTAGAAATGTAAAATGAAGAAAAACCGAATACATTGTTTAAACAATGAAACCATTGTTAGGGAACCCTGGAAATTGATATACCGAATACAAAACACGCAATATTGTCGAATTAAATTCCGGTGCACGGCTGAAAATTAATTTCCTAATAAAAAAGCCTATTTACAAATGAATGAAGTAATAATTTATCGGTTTTAAAGAAGTTCACCTGTGTGAGTTTTTTGAAATGCAAAAAAAAGTAAAACCGAATATTGTTTAAACAATGAAACCATTGAACATTATATACGTGAATAATCACATTATTAACAAGTCGTAAACCAACTTAGTGAAAATTGTCTAAGACGGGAATCGATCCGGGGCCCCTGGAGCTCCAGTGCTCTAACACTAGGCCACAAGGACGGTGCCCAGCTTGGCATCTGTCACTTATATAAGTCTGTTTACGACTTGTTAGCAATGTGACTATTCACGTATTTAATATTCAATAATTTGAAGCGTAATTTCACTGCTGAAATGTAGCTGAAAAATTAATTAAAAATGTATACTCACCGATGCTGGGTTCATTTGCTACTCATGTTTCGCCACAAGATTGTGTGCTCATGAAGCTTTTCCATCTAGTGCTGTGGTTGCAACCTTACCGACTTTTATAAGTGGGAGATGCTGTAGTCCTTGTGGCTTAGTGGTCTAGCATTGGAGATCTGTTCCAGGGGACCAGGTTCGATTCCCGGCTTGGGCATAAGCACATGTTCAAATGAATGGTGTAAAAATTTTTCGGTTTTAAAGTAGTTCGCCAGTGTGAGTTTTTAGAAATGTAAAATAAAGTAAAACCGAATACATTGTTTAAAAAATGAAACCATTGTTAGGGAATCCTGGAAACTGATATACCGAATACAAAACACGTAATATTTTCGCATTACATTCCGGTGCACGGGTGAAAATTAATTTTCTAATAAATAAGCACATTTCCAAATAAAAGACGTAAAAATTTCTCGGTTTTAAAGTTGTTCGCCTGTGTGAATTTTTAGAAATGTAAAATGAAGCAAAACTGAATACATTGTTTAAGCAATGAAACCATTGTTAGGAAATCTGGGAAAATGATATACCGTATACAAAACACGCAATATTTTCGCATTACATTCCGGTGCACGGCTGAAAATTAATTTCCTAATAAAAAAGCACATTTTCAAATGAATGACGTAAATATTTTTTCGTTTTAAAGGTGTTCGCCTGTGTGAATTTTTAGAAATGTAAAATAAAGTAAAACTGAATACATTGTTTAAAAATGAAACCATTGTTAGTGAACCCTGGAATTTGATATACCGAATACAAAACACGCAATATTTTCGAATTACATTCCGGTGCACGGCTGAAAATTATTTCCTAATAAATAAGCACATTTCCAAATGAATGACGTAAAAAATTTTCGGTTTTAAAGTAGATCACCTGTGTGAGTTTTTAGAAATGTAAAATAAAGTAAAACCGAATACATTGTTTAAACAATGAAACCATTGTTAAGAAATCCTGGAAAATGATATACCGAATACAAAACACGCAATATTTTCGCATTACATTCCGGTGCACGGCTGAAAATAAATTTCCTAATAAAAAAGCACATTTCCAAATGAATGACGTAAATATTTTTTCGTTTTAAAGGTGTTCGCCTGTGTGAATTCTTAGAAATGTATAATAAAGTGAAACTGAATGCATTGTTTAAACAATGAGACCATTGTTAGGAAATCCTTGAAACTGATATACCGAATACAAAACACGCAATATTTTCGAATTAAATTCTGGTGCACGCCTGAAAATTAATTTTTTAATAAAAAAGCACATTTACAAATGAAAGACGTAAAAATTTCTCGGTTTTAAAGTTGTTCGCCTGTGTGAATTTTTAGAAATGTAAAATGAAGCAAAACTGAATACATTGTTTAAGCAATGAAACCATTGTTAGGAAATCTTGGAAAATGATATACCGAATACAAAACACGCAATATTTTCGAATTACATTCAGGTGCACGACTGAAAATTATTTCCTAATAAATAAGCACATTTCCAAATGAATGACATAAAAAATTTTCGGTTTTAAAGTAGATCACCTGTGTCAGTTTTTAGAAATGTAAAATGAAGAAAAACCGAATACATTGTTTAAACAATGAAACCATTGTTAGGGAACCCTGGAAATTGATATACCGAATACAAAACACGCAATATTGTCGAATTAAAAAAGCGGTGCTCGGCTGAAAATTAATTTCCTAATAAAAAAGCCTATTTACAAATGAATGAATTAAAAATTTATCGGTTTTAAAGAAGTTCACCTGTGTGAGTTTTTTGAAATGCAAAAAAAAGTAAAACCGAATATTGTTTAAACAATGAAACCATTGAACATTATATACGTGAATAATCACATTATTAACAAGTCGTAAACCAACTTAGTGAAAATTGTCCAAGACGGGAATCGATCCCGGGCCCCTGGAGCTCCAGTGCTCTAACACTAAGCCACAAGGACGGTGCCCAGCTTGGCATCTGCCACTTATATAAGTCTGTTTACGACTTGTTAGCAATGTGACTATTCACGTATTTAATATTCAATAATTTGAAGCGTAATTTCACTGCTGAAATGTAGCTGAAAAATTAATTAAAAATGTATACTCATCGATGCTGGGTTCATTTGCTACTCATGTTTCGCCACAAGATTGTGTGCTCATGAAGCTTTTCCATCTAGTGCTGTGGTTGCAACCTTACCGACTTTTATAAGTGGGAGATGCTGTAGTCCTTGTGGCTTAGTGGTCTAGCATTGGAGATCTGTTCCAGGGGACCAGGTTCGATTCCCGGCTTGGGCATAAGCACATTTTCAAATGAATGGTGTAAAAATTTTTCGGTTTAAAGTAGTTCGCCAGTGTGAGTTTTTAGAAATGTAAAATAAAGTAAAACCGAATACATTGTTTAAAAAATGAAACCATTGTTAGGGAATCCTGGAAACTGATATACCGAATACAAAACACGTAATATTTTCGCATTACATTCCGGTGCACGTCTGAAAATTAATTTCCTAATTAAAATGCACATTTCCAAATGAATGACGTAAATATTTTTTCGTTTTAAAGGTGGTCGCCGGTGGTTGTGAATTTCTAGAAATGTAAAATAAAGAAAAACCGAATACATTGTTTAAACAATGAAACCATTGTTAAGAATTCCTGGAAAATGATATACCGAATACAAAACACGCAATATTTTCGCATTACATTCCGGTGCACGGCTGAAAATTAATTTCATAATAAAAAAGCACATTTCCAAATGAATGACTTAAATATTTTTTCGATTTAAAGGTGTTCGCCTGTGTGAATTTTTAGAAATGTATAATAAAGTAAAACTGAATGCATTGTTTAAACAATGAGACCATTGTTAGGAAATCCTTGAAACTGATATACCGAATACAAAACACGCAATATTTTCGAATTAAATTCTGGTGCGCGGCTGAAAATTAATTTTCTAATAAATAAGCACATTTCCAAATGAAAGACATAAAAATTTCTCCGTTTTAAAGTTGTTCGCCTGTGTGAATTTTTAGAAATGTAAAATGAAGCAAAACTGAATACATTGTTAAGCAATGAAACCATTGTTAGGAAATCTTGGAAAATGATATACCGAATACAAAACACGCAATAATTTCGCATTACATTCCGGTGCACGGCTGAAAATTAATTTCCTAATAAAAAAGCACATTTCCAAATGAAAGACATAAAAATTTCTCGGTTTTAAAGTTGTTCGCCTGTGTGAATTTTTAGAAATGTAAAATGAAGCAAAACTGAATACATTGTTTAAGCAATGAAACCATTGTTAGGAAATCTTGGAAAATGATATACCGAATACAAAACACGCAATATTTTCGAATTACATTCTGGTGCACGGCTGAAAATTAATTTCCTAATAAAAAAGCACATTTTCAAATGAATGACGTAAATATTTTTTCGTTTTAAAGGTGTTCGCCTGTGTGAATTTTTAGAAATGTAAAATAAAGTAAAACTGAATACATTGTTTAAAAATGAAACCATTGTTAGTGAACCCTGGAATTTGATATACCGAATACAAAACACGCAATATTTTCGAATTACATTCCGGTGCACGGCTGAAAATTATATCCTAATAAATAAGCACATTTCCAAATGAATGACGTAAAAAATTTTCGGTTTTAAAGTAGATCACCTGTGTGAGATTTTAGAAATGTAAAATAAAGTAAAACCGAATACATTGTTTAAACAATGAAACCATTGTTAAGAATTCCTGGAAAATGATATACCGAATACAAAACACGCAATATTTTCGCATTACATTCCGGTGCACGGCTGAAAATTAATTTCCTAATAAAAAAGCACATTTCCAAATGAATGACGTAAATATTTTTTCGTTTTAAAGATGTTCGCCTGTGGGAATTTTTAGAAATGTATAATAAAGTAAAACTGAATGCATTGTTTAAACAATGAGACCATTGTTAGGAAATCCTTGAAACTGATATACCGAATACAAAACACGCAATATTTTCGAATTAAATTCCGGTGCACGGCTGAAAATTAATTTCCTAATAAATAAGCACATTTAAAAATGAATGACGTAAAAATATTTCGGTTTTAAATTTGTTCGCCAGTGTGAGTTTTTAGAAATGTAAAATGAAGCAAAACTGAATACATTGTTTAAACAATGAAACCATTGTTAGGAGTTCCTGGAAAATGATATACCGAATAAAAAACACGCAATATTTTCGCATTATATTCCGGTGCACGGCTGAAAATGAATTTCCTAATAAAAAAGCACATTTCCAAATGAATGACGTAAATATTTTTTCGTTTTACAGTTGTTCGCCTGTGTGAATTTTTAGAAATCTAAAATGAAGAAAAACCGAATACGTTGTTTAAACAATGAAACCATTGTTAGGGAAACCTGGAAATTGATATACCGAATACAAAACACGCAATATTGTCGAATTAAATTCCGGTGCACGGCTGAAAATTAATTTCCTAATAAAAAAGCCTATTTACAAATGAATGAAGTAAAAATTTATCGGTTTTAAAGAAGTTCACCTGTGTGAGTTTTTTGAAATGCAAAATAAAGTAAAACCGAATATTGTTTAAACAATGAAACCATTGAATATTAAATACGTGAATAATCACATTATTAACAAGTCGTACACCAACTTAGTGAAAATTGTCTAAGACGGGAATCGATCCCGGGCCCCTGGAGCTCCAGTGCTCTAACAATAAGCCACAAGGACGGTGCCCAGCTTGGCATCTGTCACTTATATAAGTCTGTTTACGACTTGTTAGCAATGTGACTATTCACGTATTTAATATTCAATAATTTGAAGCGTAATTTCACTGCTGAAATGTAGCTGAAAAATTAATTAAAAATGTACATTCACCGATGCTGGATTCATTTGCTACTCATGTTTCGCCACAAGATTGTGTGCTCATGAAGTCTTTTCCATCTAGTGCTGTGGTTGCAACCTTACCGACTTTTATAAGTGGGAGATGCTGTAGTCCTTGTGGCTTAGTGGTAGAGCATTGGAGATCTGTTCCAGGGGACCAGGTTCGATTCCCTGCTTGGGCATAAGCACATTTTCAAATGAATGTTGTAAAAATTTTTCGGTTTTAAAGTAGTTCGCCAGTGTGAGTTTTTAGAAATGTAAAATAAAGTAAAACCGAATACATTGTTTAAAAAATGAAACCATTGTTGGGGAATCCTGGAAACTGATATACCGAATAAAAAACACGCAATATTTTCGCATTACATTCCGGTGCACGTCTGAAAATTAATTTCCTAATTAAAAAGCACATTTCCAAATGAATGACGTAAATATTTTTTCGTTTTAAAGGTGGTCGCCGGTGGATGTGAATTTCTAGAAATGTAAGATAAAGAAAAACTGAATACATTGTTTAAAAATGAAACCATTGTTAGTGAACCCTGGAAATTGATATACCGAATACAAAACACGCAATATTTTCGAATTACATTCCGGTGCACGGCTGAAAATTATTTCCTAATAAATAAGCGCATTTCCAAATGAATGACGTAAAAACTTTTCGGTTTTAAAGTAGATCACCTGTGTGAGTTTTTAGAAATGTAAAATAATGTAAAACCGAATACATTGTTTAAACAATGAAACCATGGTTAAGAATTCCTGGAAAATGATATACCGAATACAAAACACGCAATATTTTCGCATTACATTCCGGTGCACGGCTGAAGATTAATTTCCTAATAAAAAAGCACATTTCCAAATGAATGACTTAAATATTTTTTCGTTTTAAAGGTGTTCGCCTGTGTGAATTTTTAGAAATGTATAATGAAGTAAAACTGAATGCATTGTTTAAACAATGAGACCATTGTTAGGAAATCCTTGAAACTGATATACCGAATACAAAACACGCAATATTTTCGAATTAAATTCTGGTGCACGGCTGAAAATTAGATTTCTAATAAATAAGCACATTTCCAAATGAAAGACGTAAACATTTCTCGGTTTTAAAGTTGTTCGCCTGTGTGAATTTTTAGAAATGTAAAATGAAGCAAAACTGAATACATTTTTTAAGCAATGAAACCATTGTTAGGAAATCTTGAAAAATGATATACCGAGTACAAAACACGCAATATTTTCGAATTACATTCCGGTGCACGGCAGAAAATTAATTTCCTAAAAAATAAGCACATTTCCAAATGAATGACGTAAAAATTTCTCGGTTTTAAAGTTGTTCGCCTGTGTGAATTTTTAGAAATGTAAAATGAAGCAAAACTGAATATATTGTTTAAGCAATGAATCCATTGTTAGGAAATCTTGGAAAATGATATACCGAATACAAAACACGCAATATTTTCGCATTACATTCCGGTGCACGGCTGAAAATTAATTTCCTTATAAAAAAGCACATTTTCAAATGAATGACGTAAATATTTTTTCGTTTTAAAGGTGTTCGCCTGTGTGAATTTTTAGAAATGTAAAATAAAGTAAAACTGAATACATTGTTTAAAAATGAAACCATTGTTAGTGAACCCTGGAATTTGATATACCGAATACAAAACACGCAATATTTTCGAATTACATTCCGGTGCACGGCTGAAAATTATTTCCTAATAAATAAGCACATTTCCAAATGAATGACGTAAAAAAATTTCGGTTTTAAAGTAGATCACCTGCGTGAGTTTTTAGAAATGTAAAATAAAGTAAAACCGAATACATTGTTTAAACAATGAAACCATTGTTAAGAATTCCTGGAAAATGATATACCGAATACAAAACACGCAATATTTTCGCATTACATTCCGGTGCACGGCTGAAAATTAATTTCCTAATAAAAAAGCACATTTCCAAATGAATGACGTAAATATTTTTTCGTTTTAAAGGTGTTCGCCTGTGGGAATTTTTAGAAATGTATAATAAAGTAAAACTGAATGCATTGTTTAAACAATGAGACCATTGATAGGAAATCCTTTAAACTGATATACCGAATACAAAACACGCAATATTTTCGAATTAAATTCTGGTGTACGACTGAAAATAAATTTTCTAATAAATAAGCACATTTCCAAATGAAAGACGTAAAAATTTCTCGGTTTTAAAGTTGTTCGCCTGTGTGAATTTTTAGAAATGTAAAATGAAGCAAAACTGAATACATTGTTTAAACAATGAAACCATTGTTAGGGAACCCTGGAAATTGATATACCGAATACAAAACACGCAATATTTTCGAATTACATTCCGGTGCACGGCTGAAAATTATTTCCTAATAAATAAGCACATTTCCAAATGAATGACGTAAAAAATTTTCGGTTTTAAAGTAGATCACCTGTGTGAGTTTTTAGAAATGTAAAATAAAGTAAAACCGAAAACATTGTTTAAACAATGAAACCATTGTTAAGAATTTCTGGAAAATTATATACCGAATAAAAAACACACAATATTTTCGCATTACATTCCGGTGCACGGCTGAAAATTAATTTCCTAATAAAAAAGCACATTTCCAAATGAATGACGTAAATATTTTTTCGTTTTAAAGTTGTTTGCCTGTGTGAATTTTTAGAAATGTAAAATAAAGTTAAACTGAATACATTGTTTAAAAAATGAAACCATTGTTAGGGAACCCTGGAATTTTTGATATACCGAATACAAAACACACAATATTTTCGAATTACATTCCGGTGCGCGGCTGAAAATTAATTTCCTAATAAAAAAGCACATTTCCAAATTAATGAAGTAAATATTTTTTCGTTTTAAAGGAGTTCGCCGGTGTGAATTTATAGAAATGTAAAATAAAGTAATACTGAATACATTGTTTAAACAATGAAACCATTGTTAGGAAATCCAAGAAACTGATATACCGAATACAAAACACGCAATATTTTCGAATTAATTTCTGGTGCACGGCTGAAAATTAATTTCCTAATAAATAAGCACATTTCCAAATGAATGACGTAAAAAATTTTCGGTTTTAAAGTAGATCACCTGTGTGAGTTTTTAGAAATGTAAAATAAAGTAAAACCGAATACATTGTTTAAACAATGAAACCATTGTTAATAATTCCCGGAAAATGATATACCGAATACAAAACACGCAATATTTTCGCATTACATTCCGGTGCACGGCTGAAAATTAATTTCCTAATAAAAAAGCACATTTCCAAATGAATGACGTAAATATTTTTTCGTTTTAAAGTTGTTCGCCTGTGTAAAATTTTTAGAAATGTAAAATGAAGAAAAACCGAATACATTGTTTAAACAATGAAACCATTGTTAGGGAACCCTGGAAATTGATATACCGAATACAAAACACGCAATATTGTCGAATTAAATTCCGGTGCACGTCTGAAAATTAATTTCCTAATAAAAAAGCCTATTTACAAATGAATGAAGTAAAAATTTATCGGTTTTAAAGAAGTTCACCTGTGTGAGTTTTTTGAAATGCAAAATAAAGTAAAACCGTATATTGTTTAAACAATGTAACAATTGAATATTAAATACGTGAATAATCACATTATTAACAAGTCGTAAACCAACTTAGTGAAAATTGTCCAAGACGGGAATCAATCCCGGGCCCCTGGAGCTCCAGTGCTCTAACACTAAGCCACAAGGACGGTGCCCAGCTTGGCATCTGTCACTTATATAAGTCTGTTTACGACTTGTTAGCAATATGACTATTCACGTATTTAATATTCAATAATTTGAAGCGTAATTTCACTGCTGAAATGTAGCTGAAAAATTAATTAAAAATGTATATTCACCGATGCTGGGTTCATTTGCTACTCATGTTTCGCCACAAGATTGTGTACTCATGAAGTCTTTTCCATCTAGTGCTGTGGTTGCAACCTTACCGACTTTTATAAGTGGGAGATGCAGTAGTCCTTGTGGCTTAGTGGTAGAGCATTGGAGATCTGTTCCAGGGGACCAGGTTCGATTCCCGGCTTGGGCATAAGCACATTTCCAAATGAAAGACGTAAAAATTTCTCGGTTTTAAAGTTGTTCGCCTGTGTGAATTTTTAGAAATGTAAAATGAAGCAAAACTGAATACATTGGTTAAGCAATGAAACCATTGTTAGGAAATTTTGGAAAATGATACACTGAATACAAAACACGCAATATTTTCGCATTACATTCCGGTGCACGGCTGAAAATTAATTTCCTAATAAAAAAGCACATTTCCAAATCAATGACGTAAATATTTTTTCGTTTTAAAGGTGTTCGCCCGTGTGAATTTTTAGAAATGTAAAATAAAGTAAATCCGAATACATTGTTTAAAAAATGAAACCATTGTTAGGGAATCCTGGAAACTGATATACCGAATAAAAAACACGCAATATTTTCACATTACATTCCGGTGCACGTCTGAAAATTAATTTCCTAATTAAAAAGCACATTTCCAAATGAATGACGTAAATATTTTTTCGTTTTAAAGGTGGTCGCCGGTGGGTGTGAATTTCTAGAAATGTAAAATAAAGAAAAACTGAATACATTGTTTAAAAATGAAATCATTGTTAGTGAGCCCTGGAAATTGATATACCGAATACAAAACACGCAATATTTTCGAATTACATTCCGGTGCACGGCTGAAAATTATTTCCTAATAAATAAGCACATTTCCAAATGAATGACGTAAAAAATTTTCGGTTTTAAAGTAGATCACCTGTGTGAGTTTTTAGAAATGTAAAATAAAGTAAAACCGAATACATTGTTTAAACAATGAAACCATTGTTAAGAATTCCTGGAAAATGATATACCGAATACAAAACACGCAATATTTTCGCATTACATTCCGGTGCACGGCTGAAAATGAATTTCCTAATAAAAAAGCACATTTCCAAATGAATGACGTAAATATTTTTTCGTTTTAAAGGTGTTCGCCTGTCTGAATTTTTAGAAATGTATAATAAAGTAAAACTGAATGCATTGTTTAAACAATGAGACCATTGTTAGGAAATCCTTGAAACTGATATACCGAATACAAAACACGCTATATTTTCGAATTAAATTCTGGTGCACGGCTGAAAATTAATTTTCTAATAAATAAGCACATTTCCAAATGAAAGACGTAAAAATTTCTCGATTTTAAAGTTGTTCGCCTGTGTGAATTTTTAGAAATGTAAAATGAAGCAAAACTGAATACATTGTTTAAGCAATGAAACCATTGTTAGGAAATCTTGGAAAATGATATACCGAATACAAAACACGCAATATTTTCGCATTACATTCCGGTGCACGGCTGAAAATTAATTTCCTAATAAAAAAGCACATTTCCAAATGAATGACGTAAATATTTTTTCGTTTTAAAGTTGTTTGCCTGTGTGAATTTTTAGAAATGTAAAATAAAGTGAAACTGAATACATTGTTTAAAAAATGAAACCATTGTTAGGGTACCCTGGAATTTTTGATATACCGAATACAAAACACACAATATTTTCGAATTACATTCCGGTGCGCGGCTGAAAATTAATTTCCTAATAAAAAAGCACATTTCCAAATTAATGAAGTAAATATTTTTTCGTTTTAAAGGAGTTCGCCGGTGTGAATTTATAGAAATGTAAAATAAAGTAAAACTGAATACATTGTTTAAACAATGAAACCATTGTTAGGGAACCCTGGAATTTTTGATATACCGAATACAAAACACACAATATTTTCGAATTACATTCCGGTGCACGGCTGAAAATTATTTCCTAATAAATAAGCACATTTCCAAATGAATGACGTAAAAAATTTCGGTTTTAAAGTAGATCACCTGTGTGAGTTTTTAGAAATGTAAAATAAAGTAAAACCGAATACATTGTTTAAACAATGAAACCATTGTTAAGAATTCCTGGAAAATGATATACCGAATACAAAACACGCAATATTTTCGAATTAATTTCTGGTGCACGGCTGAAAATTAATTTCCTAATAAATAAGCACATTTCCAAATGAATGACGTAAAAAATTTTCGGTTTTAAAGTAGATCACCTGTGTGAGTTTTTAGAAATGTAAAATAAAGTAAAACCGAATACATTGTTTAAACAATGAAACCATTGTTAATAATTCCCGGAAAATGATATACCGAATAAAAAACACGCAATATTTTCGCATTACATTCCGGTGCACGGCTGAAAATTAATTTCCTAATAAAAAAGCACATTTCCAAATGAATGACGTAAATATTTTTTCGTTTTAAAGTTGTTCGCCTGTGTAAAATTTTTAGAAATGTAAAATGAAGAAAAACCGAATACATTGTTTAAACAATGAAACCATTGTTAGGGAACCCTGGAAATTGATATACCGAATACAAAACACGCAATATTGTCGAATTAAATTCCGGTGCACGTCTGAAAATTAATTTCCTAATAAAAAAGCCTATTTACTAATGAATGAAGTAAAAATTTATCGGTTTTAAAGAAGTTCACCTGTGTGAGTTTTTTGAAATGCAAAATAAAGTAAAACCGTATATTGTTTAAACAATGTAACCATTGAATATTAAATATGTGAATAATCACATTATTAACAAGTCGTAAACCAACATAGTGAAAATTGTCCAAGACGGGAATCAATCCCGGCCCCCTGGAGCTCCAGTGCTCTAACACTAAGCCACAAGGACGGTGCCCAGCTTGGCATCTGTCACTTATATAAGTCTGTTTACGACTTGTTAGCAATATGACTATTCACGTATTTAATATTCAATAATTTGAAGCGTAATTTCACTGCTGAAATGTAGCTGAAAAATTAATTAAAAATGTATATTCACCGATGCTGGGTTCATTTGCTACTCATGTTTCGCCACAAGATTGTGTGCTCATGAAGTCTTTTCCATCTAGTGCTGTGGTTGCAACCTTACCGACTCTTATAAGTGGGAGATGCCTTGTGGCTTAGGGGTAGAGCATTGGAGATCTGTTCCAGGGGACCAGGTTCGATTCCCGGCTTGGGCATAAGCACATTTCCAAATGAAAGACGTAAAAATTTCTCGGTTTTAAAGTTGTTCGCCTGTGTGAATTTTTAGAAATGTAAAATGAAGCAAAACTGAATACATTGGTTAAGCAATGAAACCATTGTTAGGAAATTTTGGAAAATGATACACTGAATACAAAACACGCAATATTTTCGCATTACATTCCGGTGCACGGCTGAAAATTAATTTCCTAATAAAAAAGCACATTTCCAAATCAATGACGTAAATATTTTTTCGTTTTAAAGGTGTTCGCCCGTGTGAATTTTTAGAAATGTAAAATAAAGTAAATCCGAATACATTGTTTAAAAAATGAAACCATTGTTAGGGAATCCTGGAAACTGATATACCGAATAAAAAACACCCAATATTTTCACATTACATTCCGGTGCACGTCTGAAAATTAATTTCCTAATTAAAAAGCACATTTCCAAATGAATGACGTAAATATTTTTTCGTTTTAAAGGTGGTCGCCGGTGGGTGTGAATTTCTAGAAATGTAAAATAAAGAAAAACTGAATACATTGTTTAAAAATGAAACCATTGTTAGTGAGCCCTGGAAATTGATATACCGAATACAAAACACGCAATATTTTCGAATTACATTCCGGTGCACGGCTGAAAATTATTTCCTAATAAATAAGCACATTTCCAAATGAATGACGTAAAAAATTTCGGTTTTAAAGTAGATCACCTGTGTGAGTTTTTAGAAATGTAAAATAAAGTAAAACCGAATACATTGTTTAAACAATGAAACCATTGTTAAGAATTCCTGGAAAATGATATACCGAATACAAAACACGCAATATTTTCGCATTACATTCCGGTGCACTGCTGAAAATGAATTTCCTAATAAAAAAGCACATTTCCAAATGAATGACGTAAATATGTTTTCGTTTTAAAGGTGTTCGCCTGTCTGAATTTTTAGAAATGTATAATAAAGTAAAACTGAATGCATTGTTTAAACAATGAGACCATTGTTAGGAAATCCTTGAAACTGATATACCGAATACAAAACACGCAATATTTTCGAATTAAATTCTGGTGCACGGCTGAAAATTAGATTTCTAATAAATAAGCACATTTCCAAATGAAAGACGTAAACATTTCTCGGTTTTAAAGTTGTTCGCCTGTGTGAATTTTTAGAAATGTAAAATGAAGCAAAACTGAATACATTTTTTAAGCAATGAAACCATTGTTAGGAAATCTTGAAAAATGATATACCGAGTACAAAACACGCAATATTTTCGAATTACATTCCGGTGCACGGCAGAAAATTAATTTCCTAAAAAATAAGCACATTTCCAAATGAATGACGTAAAAATTTCTCGGTTTTAAAGTTGTTCGCCTGTGTGAATTTTTAGAAATGTAAAATGAAGCAAAACTGAATATATTGTTTAAGCAATGAATCCATTGTTAGGAAATCTTGGAAAATGATATACCGAATACAAAACACGCAATATTTTCGCATTACATTCCGGTGCACGGCTGAAAATTAATTTCCTTATAAAAAAGCACATTTTCAAATGAATGACGTAAATATTTTTTCGTTTTAAAGGTGTTCGCCTGTGTGAATTTTTAGAAATGTAAAATAAAGTAAAACTGAATACATTGTTTAAAAATGAAACCATTGTTAGTGAACCCTGGAATTTGATATACCGAATACAAAACACGCAATATTTTCGAATTACATTCCGGTGCACGGCTGAAAATTATTTCCTAATAAATAAGCACATTTCCAAATGAATGACGTAAAAAAATTTCGGTTTTAAAGTAGATCACCTGCGTGAGTTTTTAGAAATGTAAAATAAAGTAAAACCGAATACATTGTTTAAACAATGAAACCATTGTTAAGAATTCCTGGAAAATGATATACCGAATACAAAACACGCAATATTTTCGCATTACATTCCGGTGCACGGCTGAAAATTAATTTCCTAATAAAAAAGCACATTTCCAAATGAATGACGTAAATATTTTTTCGTTTTAAAGGTGTTCGCCTGTGGGAATTTTTAGAAATGTATAATAAAGTAAAACTGAATGCATTGTTTAAACAATGAGACCATTGATAGGAAATCCTTTAAACTGATATACCGAATACAAAACACGCAATATTTTCGAATTAAATTCTGGTGTACGACTGAAAATAAATTTTCTAATAAATAAGCACATTTCCAAATGAAAGACGTAAAAATTTCTCGGTTTTAAAGTTGTTCGCCTGTGTGAATTTTTAGAAATGTAAAATGAAGCAAAACTGAATACATTGTTTAAACAATGAAACCATTGTTAGGGAACCCTGGAAATTGATATACCGAATACAAAACACGCAATATTTTCGAATTACATTCCGGTGCACGGCTGAAAATTATTTCCTAATAAATAAGCACATTTCCAAATGAATGACGTAAAAAATTTTCGGTTTTAAAGTAGATCACCTGTGTGAGTTTTTAGAAATGTAAAATAAAGTAAAACCGAAAACATTGTTTAAACAATGAAACCATTGTTAAGAATTTCTGGAAAATTATATACCGAATAAAAAACACACAATATTTTCGCATTACATTCCGGTGCACGGCTGAAAATTAATTTCCTAATAAAAAAGCACATTTCCAAATGAATGACGTAAATATTTTTTCGTTTTAAAGTTGTTTGCCTGTGTGAATTTTTAGAAATGTAAAATAAAGTTAAACTGAATACATTGTTTAAAAAATGAAACCATTGTTAGGGAACCCTGGAATTTTTGATATACCGAATACAAAACACACAATATTTTCGAATTACATTCCGGTGCGCGGCTGAAAATTAATTTCCTAATAAAAAAGCACATTTCCAAATTAATGAAGTAAATATTTTTTCGTTTTAAAGGAGTTCGCCGGTGTGAATTTATAGAAATGTAAAATAAAGTAATACTGAATACATTGTTTAAACAATGAAACCATTGTTAGGAAATCCAAGAAACTGATATACCGAATACAAAACACGCAATATTTTCGAATTAATTTCTGGTGCACGGCTGAAAATTAATTTCCTAATAAATAAGCACATTTCCAAATGAATGACGTAAAAAATTTTCGGTTTTAAAGTAGATCACCTGTGTGAGTTTTTAGAAATGTAAAATAAAGTAAAACCGAATACATTGTTTAAACAATGAAACCATTGTTAATAATTCCCGGAAAATGATATACCGAATACAAAACACGCAATATTTTCGCATTACATTCCGGTGCACGGCTGAAAATTAATTTCCTAATAAAAAAGCACATTTCCAAATGAATGACGTAAATATTTTTTCGTTTTAAAGTTGTTCGCCTGTGTAAAATTTTTAGAAATGTAAAATGAAGAAAAACCGAATACATTGTTTAAACAATGAAACCATTGTTAGGGAACCCTGGAAATTGATATACCGAATACAAAACACGCAATATTGTCGAATTAAATTCCGGTGCACGTCTGAAAATTAATTTCCTAATAAAAAAGCCTATTTACAAATGAATGAAGTAAAAATTTATCGGTTTTAAAGAAGTTCACCTGTGTGAGTTTTTTGAAATGCAAAATAAAGTAAAACCGTATATTGTTTAAACAATGTAACAATTGAATATTAAATACGTGAATAATCACATTATTAACAAGTCGTAAACCAACTTAGTGAAAATTGTCCAAGACGGGAATCAATCCCGGGCCCCTGGAGCTCCAGTGCTCTAACACTAAGCCACAAGGACGGTGCCCAGCTTGGCATCTGTCACTTATATAAGTCTGTTTACGACTTGTTAGCAATATGACTATTCACGTATTTAATATTCAATAATTTGAAGCGTAATTTCACTGCTGAAATGTAGCTGAAAAATTAATTAAAAATGTATATTCACCGATGCTGGGTTCATTTGCTACTCATGTTTCGCCACAAGATTGTGTACTCATGAAGTCTTTTCCATCTAGTGCTGTGGTTGCAACCTTACCGACTTTTATAAGTGGGAGATGCAGTAGTCCTTGTGGCTTAGTGGTAGAGCATTGGAGATCTGTTCCAGGGGACCAGGTTCGATTCCCGGCTTGGGCATAAGCACATTTCCAAATGAAAGACGTAAAAATTTCTCGGTTTTAAAGTTGTTCGCCTGTGTGAATTTTTAGAAATGTAAAATGAAGCAAAACTGAATACATTGGTTAAGCAATGAAACCATTGTTAGGAAATTTTGGAAAATGATACACTGAATACAAAACACGCAATATTTTCGCATTACATTCCGGTGCACGGCTGAAAATTAATTTCCTAATAAAAAAGCACATTTCCAAATCAATGACGTAAATATTTTTTCGTTTTAAAGGTGTTCGCCCGTGTGAATTTTTAGAAATGTAAAATAAAGTAAATCCGAATACATTGTTTAAAAAATGAAACCATTGTTAGGGAATCCTGGAAACTGATATACCGAATAAAAAACACGCAATATTTTCACATTACATTCCGGTGCACGTCTGAAAATTAATTTCCTAATTAAAAAGCACATTTCCAAATGAATGACGTAAATATTTTTTCGTTTTAAAGGTGGTCGCCGGTGGGTGTGAATTTCTAGAAATGTAAAATAAAGAAAAACTGAATACATTGTTTAAAAATGAAATCATTGTTAGTGAGCCCTGGAAATTGATATACCGAATACAAAACACGCAATATTTTCGAATTACATTCCGGTGCACGGCTGAAAATTATTTCCTAATAAATAAGCACATTTCCAAATGAATGACGTAAAAAATTTTCGGTTTTAAAGTAGATCACCTGTGTGAGTTTTTAGAAATGTAAAATAAAGTAAAACCGAATACATTGTTTAAACAATGAAACCATTGTTAAGAATTCCTGGAAAATGATATACCGAATACAAAACACGCAATATTTTCGCATTACATTCCGGTGCACGGCTGAAAATGAATTTCCTAATAAAAAAGCACATTTCCAAATGAATGACGTAAATATTTTTTCGTTTTAAAGGTGTTCGCCTGTCTGAATTTTTAGAAATGTATAATAAAGTAAAACTGAATGCATTGTTTAAACAATGAGACCATTGTTAGGAAATCCTTGAAACTGATATACCGAATACAAAACACGCTATATTTTCGAATTAAATTCTGGTGCACGGCTGAAAATTAATTTTCTAATAAATAAGCACATTTCCAAATGAAAGACGTAAAAATTTCTCGATTTTAAAGTTGTTCGCCTGTGTGAATTTTTAGAAATGTAAAATGAAGCAAAACTGAATACATTGTTTAAGCAATGAAACCATTGTTAGGAAATCTTGGAAAATGATATACCGAATACAAAACACGCAATATTTTTGCATTACATTCCGGTGCACGGCTGAAAATTAATTTCCTAATAAAAAAGCACATTTCCAAATGAATGACGTAAATATTTTTTCGTTTTAAAGTTGTTTGCCTGTGTGAATTTTTAGAAATGTAAAATAAAGTGAAACTGAATACATTGTTTAAAAAATGAAACCATTGTTAGGGTACCCTGGAATTTTTGATATACCGAATACAAAACACACAATATTTTCGAATTACATTCCGGTGCGCGGCTGAAAATTAATTTCCTAATAAAAAAGCACATTTCCAAATTAATGAAGTAAATATTTTTTCGTTTTAAAGGAGTTCGCCGGTGTGAATTTATAGAAATGTAAAATAAAGTAAAACTGAATACATTGTTTAAACAATGAAACCATTGTTAGGAAATCCAAGAAACTGATATACCGAATACAAAACACGCAATATTTTCGAATTAATTTCTGGTGCACGGCTGAAAATTAATTTCCTAATAAATAAGCACATTTCCAAATGAATGACGTAAAAAATTTTCGGTTTTAAAGTAGATCACCTGTGTGAGTTTTTAGAAATGTAAAATAAAGTAAAACCGAATACATTGTTTAAACAATGAAACCATTGTTAATAATTCCCGGAAAATGATATACCGAATAAAAAACACGCAATATTTTCGCATTACATTCCGGTGCACGGCTGAAAATTAATTTCCTAATAAAAAAGCACATTTCCAAATGAATGACGTAAATATTTTTTCGTTTTAAAGTTGTTCGCCTGTGTAAAATTTTTAGAAATGTAAAATGAAGAAAAACCGAATACATTGTTTAAACAATGAAACCATTGTTAGGGAACCCTGGAAATTGATATACCGAATACAAAACACGCAATATTGTCGAATTAAATTCCGGTGCACGTCTGAAAATTAATTTCCTAATAAAAAAGCCTATTTACTAATGAATGAAGTAAAAATTTATCGGTTTTAAAGAAGTTCACCTGTGTGAGTTTTTTGAAATGCAAAATAAAGTAAAACCGTATATTGTTTAAACAATGTAACCATTGAATATTAAATATGTGAATAATCACATTATTAACAAGTCGTAAACCAACATAGTGAAAATTGTCCAAGACGGGAATCAATCCCGGCCCCCTGGAGCTCCAGTGCTCTAACACTAAGCCACAAGGACGGTGCCCAGCTTGGCATCTGTCACTTATATAAGTCTGTTTACGACTTGTTAGCAATATGACTATTCACGTATTTAATATTCAATAATTTGAAGCGTAATTTCACTGCTGAAATGTAGCTGAAAAATTAATTAAAAATGTATATTCACCGATGCTGGGTTCATTTGCTACTCATGTTTCGCCACAAGATTGTGTGCTCATGAAGTCTTTTCCATCTAGTGCTGTGGTTGCAACCTTACCGACTCTTATAAGTGGGAGATGCCTTGTGGCTTAGGGGTAGAGCATTGGAGATCTGTTCCAGGGGACCAGGTTCGATTCCCGGCTTGGGCATAAGCACATTTCCAAATGAAAGACGTAAAAATTTCTCGGTTTTAAAGTTGTTCGCCTGTGTGAATTTTTAGAAATGTAAAATGAAGCAAAACTGAATACATTGGTTAAGCAATGAAACCATTGTTAGGAAATTTTGGAAAATGATACACTGAATACAAAACACGCAATATTTTCGCATTACATTCCGGTGCACGGCTGAAAATTAATTTCCTAATAAAAAAGCACATTTCCAAATCAATGACGTAAATATTTTTTCGTTTTAAAGGTGTTCGCCCGTGTGAATTTTTAGAAATGTAAAATAAAGTAAATCCGAATACATTGTTTAAAAAATGAAACCATTGTTAGGGAATCCTGGAAACTGATATACCGAATAAAAAACACGCAATATTTTCACATTACATTCCGGTGCACGTCTGAAAATTAATTTCCTAATTAAAAAGCACATTTCCAAATGAATGACGTAAATATTTTTTCGTTTTAAAGGTGGTCGCCGGTGGGTGTGAATTTCTAGAAATGTAAAATAAAGAAAAACTGAATACATTGTTTAAAAATGAAACCATTGTTAGTGAGCCCTGGAAATTGATATACCGAATACAAAACACGCAATATTTTCGAATTACATTCCGGTGCACGGCTGAAAATTATTTCCTAATAAATAAGCACATTTCCAAATGAATGACGTAAAAAATTTCGGTTTTAAAGTAGATCACCTGTGTGAGTTTTTAGAAATGTAAAATAAAGTAAAACCGAATACATTGTTTAAACAATGAAACCATTGTTAAGAATTCCTGGAAAATGATATACCGAATACAAAACACGCAATATTTTCGCATTACATTCCGGTGCACGGCTGAAAATGAATTTCCTAATAAAAAAGCACATTTCCAAATGAATGACGTAAATATGTTTTCGTTTTAAAGGTGTTCGCCTGTCTGAATTTTTAGAAATGTATAATAAAGTAAAACTGAATGCATTGTTTAAACAATGAGACCATTGTTAGGAAATCCTTGAAACTGATATACCGAATACAAAACACGCAATATTTTCGAATTAAATTCTGGTGCACGGCTGAAAATTAATTTTCTAATAAATAAGCACATTTCCAAATGAAAGACGTAAAAATTTCTCGATTTTAAAGTTGTTCGCCTGTGTGAATTTTTAGAAATGTAAAATGAAGCAAAACTGAATACATTGTTTAAGCAATGAAACCATTGTTAGGAAATCTTGGAAAATGATATACCGAATACAAAACACGCAATATTTTCGCATTACATTCCGGTGCACGGCTGAAAATTAATTTCCTAATAAAAAAGCACATTTTCAAATGAATGACGTAAATATTTTTTCGTTTTAAAGGTGTTCGCCTGTGTGAATTTTTAGAAATGTAAAATAAAGTAAAACTGAATACATTGTTTAAAAATGAAACCATTGTTAGTGAACCCTGGAATTTGATATACCGAATACAAAACACGCAATATTTTCGAATTACATTCCGGTGCACGGCTGAAAATTATTTCCTAATAAATAAGCACATTTCCAAATGAATGACGTAAAAAATTTTCGGTTTTAAAGTAGATCACCTGTGTGAGTTTTTAGAAATGCAAAATAAAGTAAAACCGAATACATTGTTTAAACAATGAGACCATTGTTAGGAAATCCTTGAAACTGATGTACCGAATACAAAACACGCAATATTTTCGAATTAAATTCCGATGCACGGCTGAAAATTAATTTCCTAATAAATAAGCACATTTAAAAATGAATGACGTAAAAATATTTCGGTTTTAAATTTGTTCGCCAGTGTGAGTTTTTAGAAATATAAAATGAAGCAAAACTGAATACATTGTTCAAACAATGAGACCATTGTTAGGAAATCCTTGAAACTGATATACCGAATACAAAACACGCAATATTTTCGAATTAAATTCCGATGCACGGCTGAAAATTAATTTCCTAATAAATAAGCACATTTAAAAATGAATGACGTAAAAATATTTCGGTTTTAAATTTGTTCGCCAGTCTGAGTTTTTAGAAATATAAAATGAAGCAAAACTGAATACATTGTTTAAACAATGAAACCATTGTTAAGAATTTCTGGAAAATGATATACCGAATACAAAACACGCAATATTTTCGAATTACATTCCGGTGCACGGCTGAAAATTATTTCCTAATAAATAAGCACATTTCCAAATGAATGACGTAAAAAATTTTCGGTTTTAAAGTAGATCACCTGTGTGAGTTTTTAGAAATGTAAAATAAAGTAAAACCGAAAACATTGTTTAAACAATGAAACCATTGTTAAGAATTTCTGGAAAATTATATACCGAATAAAAAACACACAATATTTTCGCATTACATTCCGGTGCACGGCTGAAAATTAATTTCCTAATAAAAAAGCACATTTCCAAATGAATGACGTAAATATTTTTTCGTTTTAAAGTTGTTTGCCTGTGTGAATTTTTAGAAATGTAAAATAAAGTTAAACTGAATACATTGTTTAAAAAATGAAACCATTGTTAGGGAACCCTGGAATTTTTGATATACCGAATACAAAACACACAATATTTTCGAATTACATTCCGGTGCGCGGCTGAAAATTAATTTCCTAATAAAAAAGCACATTTCCAAATTAATGAAGTAAATATTTTTTCGTTTTAAAGGAGTTCGCCGGTGTGAATTTATAGAAATGTAAAATAAAGTAATACTGAATACATTGTTTAAACAATGAAACCATTGTTAGGAAATCCAAGAAACTGATATACCGAATACAAAACACGCAATATTTTCGAATTAATTTCTGGTGCACGGCTGAAAATTAATTTCCTAATAAATAAGCACATTTCCAAATGAATGACGTAAAAAATTTTCGGTTTTAAAGTAGATCACCTGTGTGAGTTTTTAGAAATGTAAAATAAAGTAAAACCGAATACATTGTTTAAACAATGAAACCATTGTTAATAATTCCCGGAAAATGATATACCGAATACAAAACACGCAATATTTTCGCATTACATTCCGGTGCACGGCTGAAAATTAATTTCCTAATAAAAAAGCACATTTCCAAATGAATGACGTAAATATTTTTTCGTTTTAAAGTTGTTCGCCTGTGTAAAATTTTTAGAAATGTAAAATGAAGAAAAACCGAATACATTGTTTAAACAATGAAACCATTGTTAGGGAACCCTGGAAATTGATATACCGAATACAAAACACGCAATATTGTCGAATTAAATTCCGGTGCACGTCTGAAAATTAATTTCCTAATAAAAAAGCCTATTTACAAATGAATGAAGTAAAAATTTATCGGTTTTAAAGAAGTTCACCTGTGTGAGTTTTTTGAAATGCAAAATAAAGTAAAACCGTATATTGTTTAAACAATGTAACAATTGAATATTAAATACGTGAATAATCACATTATTAACAAGTCGTAAACCAACTTAGTGAAAATTGTCCAAGACGGGAATCAATCCCGGGCCCCTGGAGCTCCAGTGCTCTAACACTAAGCCACAAGGACGGTGCCCAGCTTGGCATCTGTCACTTATATAAGTCTGTTTACGACTTGTTAGCAATATGACTATTCACGTATTTAATATTCAATAATTTGAAGCGTAATTTCACTGCTGAAATGTAGCTGAAAAATTAATTAAAAATGTATATTCACCGATGCTGGGTTCATTTGCTACTCATGTTTCGCCACAAGATTGTGTGCTCATGAAGTCTTTTCCATCTAGTGCTGTGGTTGCAACCTTACCGACTTTTATAAGTGGGAGATGCAGTAGTCCTTGTGGCTTAGTGGTAGAGCATTGGAGATCTGTTCCAGGGGACCAGGTTCGATTCCCGGCTTGGGCATAAGCACATTTCCAAATGAAAGACGTAAAAATTTCTCGGTTTTAAAGTTGTTCGCCTGTGTGAATTTTTAGAAATGTAAAATGAAGCAAAACTGAATACATTGGTTAAGCAATGAAACCATTGTTAGGAAATTTTGGAAAATGATACACTGAATACAAAACACGCAATATTTTCGCATTACATTCCGGTGCACGGCTGAAAATTAATTTCCTAATAAAAAAGCACATTTCCAAATCAATGACGTAAATATTTTTTCGTTTTAAAGGTGTTCGCCCGTGTGAATTTTTAGAAATGTAAAATAAAGTAAATCCGAATACATTGTTTAAAAAATGAAACCATTGTTAGGGAATCCTGGAAACTGATATACCGAATAAAAAACACGCAATATTTTCACATTACATTCCGGTGCACGTCTGAAAATTAATTTCCTAATTAAAAAGCACATTTCCAAATGAATGACGTAAAAAATTTTCGGTTTTAAAGTAGATCACCTGTGTGAGTTTTTAGAAATGTAAAATAAAGTAAAACCGAATACATTGTTTAAACAATGAAACCATTGTTAGGAAATTTTGGAAAATGATACACTGAATACAAAACACGCAATATTTTCGCATTACATTCCGGTGCACGGCTGAAAATTAATTTCCTAATAAAAAAGCACATTTCCAAATCAATGACGTAAATATTTTTTCGTTTTAAAGGTGGTCGCCGGTGGGTGTGAATTTCTAGAAATGTAAAATAAAGAAAAACTGAATACATTGTTTAAAAATGAAATCATTGTTAGTGAGCCCTGGAAATTGATATACCGAATACAAAACACGCAATATTTTCGAATTACATTCCGGTGCACGGCTGAAAATTATTTCCTAATAAATAAGCACATTTCCAAATGAATGACGTAAAAAATTTTCGGTTTTAAAGTAGATCACCTGTGTGAGTTTTTAGAAATGTAAAATAAAGTAAAACCGAATACATTGTTTAAACAATGAAACCATTGTTAAGAATTCCTGGAAAATGATATACCGAATACAAAACACGCAATATTTTCGCATTACATTCCGGTGCACGGCTGAAAATGAATTTCCTAATAAAAAAGCACATTTCCAAATGAATGACGTAAATATTTTTTCGTTTTAAAGGTGTTCGCCTGTCTGAATTTTTAGAAATGTATAATAAAGTAAAACTGAATGCATTGTTTAAACAATGAGACCATTGTTAGGAAATCCTTGAAACTGATATACCGAATACAAAACACGCTATATTTTCGAATTAAATTCTGGTGCACGGCTGAAAATTAATTTTCTAATAAATAAGCACATTTCCAAATGAAAGACGTAAAAATTTCTCGATTTTAAAGTTGTTCGCCTGTGTGAATTTTTAGAAATGTAAAATGAAGCAAAACTGAATACATTGTTTAAGCAATGAAACCATTGTTAGGAAATCTTGGAAAATGATATACCGAATACAAAACACGCAATATTTTCGCATTACATTCCGGTGCACGGCTGAAAATTAATTTCCTAATAAAAAAGCACATTTCCAAATGAATGACGTAAATATTTTTTCGTTTTAAAGTTGTTTGCCTGTGTGAATTTTTAGAAATGTAAAATAAAGTGAAACTGAATACATTGTTTAAAAAATGAAACCATTGTTAGGGTACCCTGGAATTTTTGATATACCGAATACAAAACACACAATATTTTCGAATTACATTCCGGTGCGCGGCTGAAAATAAATTTCCTAATAAAAAAGCACATTTCCAAATTAATGAAGTAAATATTTTTTCGTTTTAAAGGAGTTCGCCGGTGTGAATTTTTAGAAATGTAAAATAAAGTAAATCCGAATACATTGTTTAAAAAATGAAACCATTGTTAGGGAATCCTGGAAACTGATATACCGAATAAAAAACACGCAATATTTTCACATTACATTCCGGTGCACGTCTGAAAATTAATTTCCTAATTAAAAAGCACATTTCCAAATGAATGACGTAAAAAATTTTCGGTTTTAAAGTAGATCACCTGTGTGAGTTTTTAGAAATGTAAAATAAAGTAAAACCGAATACATTGTTTAAACAATGAAACCATTGTTAGGAAATTTTGGAAAATGATACACTGAATACAAAACACGCAATATTTTCGCATTACATTCCGGTGCACGGCTGAAAATTAATTTCCTAATAAAAAAGCACATTTCCAAATCAATGACGTAAATATTTTTTCGTTTTAAAGGTGGTCGCCGGTGGGTGTGAATTTCTAGAAATGTAAAATAAAGAAAAACTGAATACATTGTTTAAAAATGAAATCATTGTTAGTGAGCCCTGGAAATTGATATACCGAATACAAAACACGCAATATTTTCGAATTACATTCCGGTGCACGGCTGAAAATTATTTCCTAATAAATAAGCACATTTCCAAATGAATGACGTAAAAAATTTTCGGTTTTAAAGTAGATCACCTGTGTGAGTTTTTAGAAATGTAAAATAAAGTAAAACCGAATACATTGTTTAAACAATGAAACCATTGTTAAGAATTCCTGGAAAATGATATACCGAATACAAAACACGCAATATTTTCGCATTACATTCCGGTGCACGGCTGAAAATGAATTTCCTAATAAAAAAGCACATTTCCAAATGAATGACGTAAATATTTTTTCGTTTTAAAGGTGTTCGCCTGTCTGAATTTTTAGAAATGTATAATAAAGTAAAACTGAATGCATTGTTTAAACAATGAGACCATTGTTAGGAAATCCTTGAAACTGATATACCGAATACAAAACACGCTATATTTTCGAATTAAATTCTGGTGCACGGCTGAAAATTAATTTTCTAATAAATAAGCACATTTCCAAATGAAAGACGTAAAAATTTCTCGATTTTAAAGTTGTTCGCCTGTGTGAATTTTTAGAAATGTAAAATGAAGCAAAACTGAATACATTGTTTAAGCAATGAAACCATTGTTAGGAAATCTTGGAAAATGATATACCGAATACAAAACACGCAATATTTTCGCATTACATTCCGGTGCACGGCTGAAAATTAATTTCCTAATAAAAAAGCACATTTCCAAATGAATGACGTAAATATTTTTTCGTTTTAAAGTTGTTTGCCTGTGTGAATTTTTAGAAATGTAAAATAAAGTGAAACTGAATACATTGTTTAAAAAATGAAACCATTGTTAGGGTACCCTGGAATTTTTGATATACCGAATACAAAACACACAATATTTTCGAATTACATTCCGGTGCGCGGCTGAAAATTAATTTCCTAATAAAAAAGCACATTTCCAAATTAATGAAGTAAATATTTTTTCGTTTTAAAGGAGTTCGCCGGTGTGAATTTATAGAAATGTAAAATAAAGTAAAACTGAATACATTGTTTAAACAATGAAACCATTGTTAGGAAATCCAAGAAACTGATATACCGAATACAAAACACGCAATATTTTCGAATTAATTTCTGGTGCACGGCTGAAAATTAATTTTCTAATAAATAAGCACATTTCCAAATGAAAGACGTAAAAATTTCTCGATTTTAAAGTTGTTCGCCTGTGTGAATTTTTAGAAATGTAAAATGAAGCAAAACTGAATACATTGTTTAAGCAATGAAACCATTGTTAGGAAATCTTGGAAAATGATATACCGAATACAAAACACGCAATATTTTCGCATTACATTCCGGTGCACGGCTGAAAATTAATTTCCTAATAAAAAAGCACATTTTCAAATGAATGACGTAAATATTTTTTCGTTTTAAAGGTGTTCGCCTGTGTGAATTTTTAGAAATGTAAAATAAAGTAAAACTGAATACATTGTTTAAAAATGAAACCATTGTTAGTGAACCCTGGAATTTTATATACCGAATACAAAACACGCAATATTTTCGAATTACATTCCGGTGCACGGCTGAAAATTATTTCCTAATAAATAAGCACATTTCCAAATGAATGACGTAAAAAATTTTCGGTTTTAAAGTAGATCACCTGTGTGAGTTTTTAGAAATGCAAAATAAAGTAAAACCGAATACATTGTTTAAACAATGAGACCATTGTTAGGAAATCCTTGAAACTGATGTACCGAATACAAAACACGCAATATTTTCGAATTAAATTCCGATGCACGGCTGAAAATTAATTTCCTAATAAATAAGCACATTTAAAAATGAATGACGTAAAAATATTTCGGTTTTAAATTTGTTCGCCAGTGTGAGTTTTTAGAAATATAAAATGAAGCAAAACTGAATACATTGTTCAAACAATGAGACCATTGTTAGGAAATCCTTGAAACTGATATACCGAATACAAAACACGCAATATTTTCGAATTAAATTCCGATGCACGGCTGAAAATTAATTTCCTAATAAATAAGCACATTTAAAAATGAATGACGTAAAAATATTTCGGTTTTAAATTTGTTCGCCAGTCTGAGTTTTTAGAAATATAAAATGAAGCAAAACTGAATACATTGTTTAAACAATGAAACCATTGTTAAGAATTTCTGGAAAATGATATACCGAATACAAAACACGCAATATTTTCGCATTACATTCCGGTGCACGGCTGAAAATTAATTTCCTAATAAAAAAGCACATTTCCAAATGAATGAAGTAAATATTTTTTCGTTTTAAAGGTGTTCGCCGGTGTGAATTTCTAGAAATGTAAAATAAAGTAAAACTGAATACATTGTTTAAACAATGAAACCATTGTTAGGAAATCCTAGAAACTGATATACCGAATACAAAACACGCAATATTTTCGAATTAAATTCCGGTGCACTGCTGAAAATTAATTTCATAATAAATAAGCACATTTAAAAATGAATGACGTAAAAATATTTCGGTTTTAAAATTGTTCGCCAGTGTGAGTTTTTAGAAATATAAAATGAATCAAAACTGAATACATTGTTTAAACAATGAAACCATTGTTAAGAATTTCTGGAAAATGATATACCGAATAAAAAACACACAATATTTTCGCATTACATTCCGGTGCACGGCTGAAAATTAATTTCCTAATAAAAAAGCACATTTCCAAATGAATGACGTAAATATTTTTTCGTTTTAAAGTTGTTTGCCTGTGTGAATTTTTAGAAATGTAAAATAAAGTGAAACTGAATACATTGTTTAAAAAATGAAACCATTGTTAGGGAACCCTGGAATTTTTGATATACCGAATACAAAACACACAATATTTTCGAATTACATTCCGGTGCGCGGCTGAAAATTAATTTCCTAATAAAAAAGCACATTTCCAAATGAATGAAGTAAATATTTTTTCGTTTTAAAGGAGATTGCCGGTGTGAATTTCTAGAAATGTAAAATAAAGTAAAACTGAATACATTGTTTAAACAATGAAACCATTGTTAGGAAATCCAAGAAACTGATATACCGAATACAAAACACGCAATATTTTCGAATTAAATTCCGGTGCACGGCTGAAAATTAATTTCCTAATAAAAAAGCACATTTCCAAATGAATGACGTAAATATTTTTTCGTTTTAAAGTTGTTCGCCTGTGTGAATTTTTAGAAATGTAAAATGCAGAAAAACCGAATACATTGTTTAAACAATGAAACCATTGTTAGGGAACCCTGGAAATTGATATACCGAATACAAAACACGCAATATTGTCGAATTAAATTCCGGTGCACGGCTGAAAATTAATTTCCTAATAAAAAAGCCTATTTACAAATGAATGAAGTAAAAATTTATCGGTTTTAAAGAAGTTCACCTGTGTGAGTTTTTTGAAATGCAAAATAAAGTAAAACCGAATATTGTTTAAACAATGAAACCATTGAATATTAAATACGTGAATAATCACATTATTAACAAGTCGTAAACCAACTTAGTGAAAATTGTCCAAGACGGGAATCGATCCCGGGCCCCTGGAGCTCCAGTGCTCTAACACTAAGCCACAAGGACGGTGCCCAGCTTGGCATCTTTCACTTATATAAGTCTGTTTACGACTTGTTAGCAATGTGACTATTCACGTATTTAATATTCAATAATTTGAAGCGTAATTTCACTGCTGAAATGTAGCTGAAAAATTAATTAAAAATGTATATTCACCGATGCTGGGTTCATTTGCTACTCATGTTTGGCCACAAGATTGTGTGCTCATGAAGTCTTTTCCATCTAGTGCTGTGGTTGCAACCTTACCGACTTTTATAAGTGGGAGATGCAGTAGTCCTTGTGGCTTAGTGGTAGAGCATTGGAGATCTGTTCCAGGGGACCAGGTTCGATTCCCGGCTTGGGCATAAGCACATTTCCAAATGAAAGACGTAAAAATTTCTCGGTTTTAAAGTTGTTCGCCTGTGTGAATTTTTAGAAATGTAAAATGAAGCAAAACTGAATACATTGGTTAAGCAATGAAACCATTGTTAGGAAATTTTGGAAAATGATATACCGAATACAAAACACGCAATATTTTCGCATTACATTCCGGTGCACGGCTGAAAATTAATTTCCTAATAAAAAAGCACATTTCCAAATCAATGACGTAAATATTTTTTCGTTTTAAAGGTGTTCGCCTGTGTGAATTTTTAGAAATGTAAAATAAAGGAAAACTGAATACATTGTTTAAACAATGAAACCATTGTTAAGAATTCCTGGAAAATGATATACCGAATACAAAACACGCAATATTTTCGCATTACATTTCGGTGCACGGCTGAAAATTAATTTCCTAATAAATAAGCACATTTCCAAATGAATGACGTAAAAAATTTTCGGTTTTAAAGTATATCACCTGTGTGAGTTTTTAGAAATGTAAAATAAAGTAAAACCGAATACATTGTTTAAACAATGAAACCATTGTTAAGAATTCCTGGAAAATGATATACCGAATACAAAACACGCAATATTTTCGCATTACATTCCGGTGCACGGCTGAAAATTAATTTCCTAATAAAAAAGCACATTTCCAAATGAATGACGTAAATATTTTTTCCTTTTAAAGGTGTTCGCCTGTGTGAATTTTTAGAAATGTATAATAAATTAAAACTGAATGCATTGTTTAAACAATGAGACCATTGTTAGGAAATCCTTTAAACTGATATACCGAATACAAAACACGCAATATTTTCGAATTAAATTCTGGTGTACGGCTGAAAATTAATTTTCTAATAAATAAGCACATTTCCAAATTAAAGACGTAAAAATTTCTCGGTTTTAAAGTTGTTCGCCTGTGTGAATTTTTAGAAATGTAAAATGAAGCAAAACAGAATACATTGTTTAAACAATGAAACCATTGTTAGGGAACCCTGGAAATTGATATACCGAATACAAAACACGCAATATTTTCGAATTACATTCCGGTGCACGGCTGAAAATTAATTTCCTAATAAAAAAGCACACTTCCAAATGAATGAAGTAAATATTTCTTCGTTTTAAAGGTGTTCGCCGGTGTGAATTTCTAGAAATGTAAAATAAAGTAAAACTGAATACATTGTTTAAACAATGAAACCATTGTTAGGAAATCCTAGAAACTGATATACCGAATACAAAACACGCAATATTTTCGAATTAAATTCCGGTGCACTGCTGAAAATTAATTTCATAATAAATAAGCACATTTAAAAATGAATGACGTAAAAATTTTATGGTTTTAAAGTTGTTCGTGAGTTTTTCGAAATGTAAAATAAAGTAAAACTGAATGCATTGTTCAAACAATGAGACCATTGTTAGGAAATCCTTGAAACTTATATACCGAATACAAAACACGCAATATTTTCGAATTAAATTCCGGTGCACGGCTGAAAATTAAGTTCCTAATAAATAAGCACATTTAAAAATGAATGACGTAAAAATTTTACGGTTTTAAAGTTGTTCGTGAGTTTTTCGAAATGTAAAATGAAGTAAAACTGAATGCATTGTTCAAACAATGAGACCATTGTTAGGAAATCCTTGAAACTGATATACCGAATACAAAACACGCAATATTTTCGAATTAAATTCCGGTGCAAGGCTGAAAATTAAGTTCCTAATAAATAAGCACATTTAAAAATGAATGACGTAAAAATATTTCGGTTTTAAAATTGTTCGCCAGTGTGAGTTTTTAGAAATATAAAATGAAGCAAAACTGAATACATTGTTTAAACAATGAAACCATTGTTAAGAATTTCTGGAAAATTATATACCGAATAAAAAACACACAATACTTTCGCATTACATTCCGGTGCACGGCTGAAAATTAATTTCCTAATAAAAAAGCACATTTCCAAATGAATGAAGTAAATATTTTTTCGTTTTAAAGGAGTTCGCCGGTGTGAATTTCTAGAAATGTAAAATAAAGTAAAACTGAATACATTGTTTAAACAATGAAACCATTGTTAGGAAATCCAAGAAACTGATATACCGAATACAAAACACGCAATATTTTCCAATTAAATTCTGGTGCACGGCTGAAAATTAATTTCCTAATAAATAAGCACATTTCCAAATGAATGACGTAAAAAATTTTCGGTTTTAAAGTAGATCACCTGTGTGAGTTTTTAGAAATGTAAAATAAAGTAAAACCGAATACATTGTTTAAACAATGAAACCATCGTTAAGAATTCCTGGAAAATGATATACCGAATAAAAAACACGCAATATTTTCGCATTACATTCCGGTGCACGGCTGAAAATTAATTTCCTAATAAAAAAGCACATTTCCAAATGAATGACGTAAATATTTTTTCGTTTTAAAGTTGTTCGCCTGTGTGAATTTTTAGAAATGTAAAATGAAGAAAAACCGAATACATTGTTTAAACAATGAAACCATTGTTAGGGAACCCTGGAAATTGATATACCGAATACAAAACACGCAATATTGTCGAATTAAATTCCGGTGCATGGCTGAAAATTAATTTCCTAATAAAAAAGCCTATTTACAAATGAAAGACGTAAAAATTTCTCGCTTTTAAAGTTGTTCGCCTGTGTGAATTTTTAGAAATGTAAAATGAAGCAAAACTGAATACATTGTTTAAACAATGAAACCATTGTTAGGAAATCTTGGAAAATGATATACCGAATACAAAACACGCAATATTTTCGCATTACATTCCGGTGCACGCCTGAAAATTAATTTCCTAATAAAAAATTACATTTCCAAATGAATGACGTAAATATTTTTTCGTTTTAAAGGTGTTCGACTGTGTGAGTTCTTAGAAATGTAAAATAAAGGAAAACTGAATACATTGTTTAAAAATGTAACCATTGTTAGTGAACCCTGGAAATTGATATACCGAATACAAAACACGCAATATTTTCGAATTACATTCCGGTGCACGGCTGAAAATTAATTTCCTAATAAAAAAGCACATTTCCAAATCAATGACGTAAATATTTTTTCGTTTTAAAGGTGTTCGACTGTGTGAGTTCTTAGAAATGTAAAATAAAGGAAAACTGAATACATTGTTTAAAAATGTAACCATTGTTAGTGAACCCTGGAAATTGATATACCGAATACAAAACACGCAATATTTTCGAATTACATTCCGGTGCACGGCTGAAAATTAATTTCCTAATAAAAAAGCACATTTCCAAATGAATGAAGTAAATATTTTTTCGTTTTAAAGGTGTTCGCCGGTGTGAATTTCTAGAAATGTAAAATAAAGTAAAACTGAATGCATTGTTCAAACAATGAGACCATTGTTAGGAAATCCTTGAAACTGATATACCGAATACAAAACACGCAATATTTTCGAATTAAATTCCGGTGCACGGCTGAAAATTAAGTTCCTAATAAATAAGCACATTTAAAAATGAATGACGTAAAAATATTTCGGTTTTAAATTTGTTCGCCAGTGTGAGTTTTTAGAAATGTAAAATAAGGTAAAAGCGAATACATTGTTTAAACAATGAAACCATTGTTAAGAATTCCTGGAAAATGATATACCGAATACAAAATACGCAATATTTTCGCATTACATTCCGGTGCACGGCTGAAAATTAATTTCCTAATAAAAAAGCACTTTTCCAAATGAATGACGTAAATATTTTTTCGTTTTAAACGTGTTCGCCTGTGTGAATTTTTAGAAATGTATAATAAAGTAAAACTGAATGCATTGTTTAAATAATGAGACCATTGTTAGGAAATCCTTGAAACAGATATACCGAATACAAAACACGCAATATTTTCGAATTAATTTCTGGTGCACGCCTGAAAATTAATTTTTTAATAAAAAAGCACATTTACAAATGAAAGACGTAAAAATTTCTCGGTTTTAAAGTTGTTCGCCTGTGTGACTTTTTAGAAATGTAAAATGAAGCAAAACTGAATACATTGTTTAAACAATGAAACCATTGTTAGGAAATCTTGGAAAATGATATACCGAATACAAAACACGCAATATTTTCGCATTACATTCCGGTGCACGCCTGAAAATTAATTTCCTAATAAAAAAGCACATTTCCAAATGAATGACGTAAATATTTTTTCGTTTTAAAGGTGTTCGCCTGTGTGAATTTTTTGAAATGCAAAATAAAGTAAAACCGAATATTGTTTAAACAAGGAAACCTTTGAATATTAAATACGTGAATAATCACATTATTAACAAGTCGTAAACCAACTTAGTGAAAATTGTCCAAGACGGGAATCGATCCCGGGCCCCTGGAGCTCCAGTGCTCTAACACTAAGCCACAAGGACGGTGCCCAGCTTGGCATCTGTCACTTATATAAGTCTGTTTACGACTTGTTAGCAATGTGACTATTCACGTATTTAATATTCAATAATTTGAAGCGTAATTTCACTGCTGAAATGTAGCTGAAAAATTAATTAAAAATGTATATTCACCGATGCTGGGTTCATTTGCTACTCATGTTTCGCCACAAGATTGTGTGCTCATGAAGTCTTTTCCATCTAGTGCTGTGGTTGCAACCTTACCGACTTTTATAAGTGGGAGATGCTGTAGTCCTTGTGGCTTAGTGGTAGAGCATTGGAGATCTGTTCCAGGGGACCAGGTTCGATTCCCGGCTTGGGCATAAGCACATTTCCAAATGAAAGACGTAAAAATTTCTCGGTTTTAAAGTTGTTCGCCTGTGTGAATTTTTAGAAATGTAAAATGAAGCAAAACTGAATACATTGGTTAAGCAATGAAACCATTGTTAGGAAATCTTGGAAAATGATATACGGAATACGAAACACGCAATATTTTCGCATTACATTCCGGTGCACGGCTGAAAATTAATTTCCTAATAAAAAAGCACATTTCCAAATCAATGACGTAAATATTTTTTCGTTTTAAAGGTGTTCGCCTGTGTGAATTTTTAGAAATGTATAATAAAGTAAAACTGAATGCATTGTTTAAACAATGAGACCATTGTTAGGAAATCCTTGAAACTGATATACCGAATAGAAAACAAGCAATATTTTCGAATTAAATTCTGGTGCACGGCTGAAAATTAATTTTCTAATAAATAAGCACATTTCCAAATGAAAGACGTAAAAATTTCTCGGTTTTAAAGTTGTTCGCCTGTGTGAATTTTTAGAAATGTAAAATGAAGCAAAACTGAATACATTGTTTAAACAATGAAACCATTGTTAGGGAACCCTGGAAATTGATATACCGAATACAAAACACGCAATATTTTCGAATTAAATTCCGGTGCACGGCTGAAAATTAATTTCCTAATAAATAAGAACATTTAAAAATGAATGACGTAAAAATATTTCGGTTTTAAATTTGTTCGCCAGTGTGAGTTTTTAGAAATGTAAAATAAGGTAAAAGCGAATACATTGTTTACACAATGAAACCATTGTTAGGAAATCCTAGAAACTGATATACCGAATACAAAACACGCAATATTTTCGAATTAAATTCCGGTGCACTGCTGAAAATTAATTTTCTAATAAAAAAGCACATTTCCAAATGAATGACGTAAATATTTTTTCGTTTTAACGGTGTTCGCCTGTGTGAATTTTTAGAAATGTATAATAAAGTAAAACTGAATGCATTGTTTAAACAATGAGACCATTGTTAGGAAAACCTAGAAACTTATATACCGAATACAAAACACGCAATATTTTCGAATTAAATTCCGGTGCACTGCTGAAAATTAATTTCCTAATAAAAAAGCACATTTCCAAATGAATGACGTAAATATTTTTTCGTTTTAAAGGTGTTCGCCTGTGTGAATTTTTAGAAATGTATAATAAAGTAAAACTGAATGCATTGTTTAAAAAATGAAACCATTGTTAGGGAACCCTGGAAATTGATATACCGAATACAAAACACGCAATATTTTCGAATTAAATTCCGGTGCACGGCTGAAAATTAATTTCCTAATAAATAAGCACATTTAAAAATGAATGACGTAAAAATATTTCGGTTTTAAATTTGTTCGCCAGTGTGAGTTTTTAGAAATGTAAAATAAGGTAAAAGCGAATACATTGTTTAAACAATGAAACCATTGGTAGGAAATCCTAGAAACTGATATACCGAATACAAAACACACAATATTTTCGAATTAAAATTCCGGTGCACTGCTGAAAATTAATTTTCTAATAAAAAAGCACATTTCCAAATGAATGACGTAAATATTTTTTCGTTTTAACGGTGTTCGCCAGTGTGAATTTTTAGAAATGTATAATAAAGTAAAACTGAATGCATTGTTTAAACAATGAGACCATTGTTAGGAAAACCTAGAAACTGATATACCGAATACAAAACACGCAATATTTTCGAATTAAATTCCGGTGCACTGCTGAAAATTAATTTCCTAATAAAAAAGCACATTTCCAAATGAATGACGTAAATATTTTTTCGTTTTAAAGGTGTTCGCCTGTGTGAATTTTTAGAAATGTATAATAAAGTAAAACTGAATGCATTGTTTAAAAAATGAAACCATTGTTAGGGAACCCTGGAAATTGATATACCGAATACAAAACACGCAATATTTTCGAATTACATTCCGGTGCACGGCTGAAAATTAATTTCCTAATAAAAAAGCACATTTCCAAATGAATGAAGTAAATATTTTTTCGTTTTAAAGGTGTCCGCCGGTGTGAATTTCTAGAAATGTAAAATAAAGTAAAACTGAATACATTGTTTAAACAATGAAACCATTGTTAGGAAATCCTAGAAACTGATATACCGAATACAAAACACGCAATATTTTCGAATTAAATTCCGGTGCACTGCTGAAAATTAATTTCATAATAAATAAGCACATTTAAAAATGAATGACGTAAAAATATTTCGGTTTTAAATTTGTTCGCCAGTGTGAGTTTTTAGAAATGTAAAATAAGGTAAAAGCGAATACATTGTTTAAACAATGAAACCATTGTTAAGAATTCCTGGAAAAAGATATACCGAATACAAAACACGCAATATTTTCGCATTACATTCCGGTGCACGGCTGAAAATTAATTTCCTAATAAAAAAGCACATTTCCAAATGAATGACGTAAATATCTTTTCGTTTTAAAGGTGTTCGCCTGTGTGAATTTTTAGAAATGTATAATAAAGTAAAACTGAATGCATTGTTTAAACAATGAGAACATTGTTAGGAAATCCTTGAAACAGATATACCGAATACAAAACATGCAATATTTTCGAATTAAATTCTGGTGCACGCCTGAAATTTAATTTTTTAATAAAAAAGCACATTTACAAAAGAAAGACGTAAAAATTTCTCGGTTTTAAAGTTGTTCGCCTGTGTGAATTTTTAGAAATGTAAAATGAAGCAAAACTGAATACATTGTTTAAACAATGAAACCATTGTTAGGAAATCTTGGAAAATGATATACCGAATACAAAACGCGCAATATTTTCGCATTACATTCCGGTGCACGCCTGAAAATTAATTTCCTAATAAAAAAGCACATTTCCAAATGAAAGACGTAAAAATTTCTCGGTTTTAAAGTTGTTCGCCTGTGTGAATTTTTAGAAATGTAAAATGAAGCAAAACTGAATACATTGTTTAAACAATGAAACCATTGTTAGGGAACCCTGGAAATTGATATACCGAATACAAAACACGCAATATTTTCGAATTAAATTCCGGTGCACGGCTGAAAATTAATTTCCTAATAAATAAGCACATTTAAAAATGAATGACGTAAAAATATTTCGGTTTTAAATTTGTTCGCCAGTGTGAGTTTTTAGAAATGTAAAATAAGGTAAAAGCGAATACATTGTTTAAACAATGAAACCATTGTTAGGAAATCCTAGAAACTGATATACTGAATACAAAACACGCAATATTTTCGAATTAAATTCCGGTGCACTGCTGAAAATTAATTTTCTAATAAAAAAGCACATTTCCAAATGAATGACGTAAATATTTTTTCGTTTTAACGGTGTTCGCCTGTGTGAATTTTTAGAAATGTATAATAAAGTAAAACTGAATGCATTGTTTAAACAATGAGACCATTGTTAGGAAAACCTAGAAACTGATATACCGAACAAAAAACACGCAATATTTTCGAATTAAATTCCGGTGCACTGCTGAAAATTAATTTCCTAATAAAAAAGCACATTTCCAAATGAATGACATAAATATTTTTTCGTTTAAAAGGTGTTCGCCTGTGTGAATTTTTAGAAATGTATAATAAAGTAAAACTGAATGCATTCTTTAAAAAATGAAACCATATTTAGGGAACCCTGGAATTTTTGATATACCGAATACAAAACACACAATATTTTCGAATTACATTCCGGTGCACGGCTGAAAATTAATTTCCTAATAAAAAAGCACATTTCCAAATGAATGAAGTAAATATTTTTTCGTTTTAAAGGAGTTCGCCGGTGTGAATTTCTAGAAATGTAAAATAAAGTAAAACTGAATAAATTGTTTAAACAATGAAACCATTGTTAGGAAATCCAAGAAACTGATATACCGAATACAAAACACGCAATATTTTCGAATTAAATTCCGGTGCACGGCTGAAAATTAATTTCCTAATAAATAAGCACATTTCCAAATGAATGACGTAAAAAATTTTCGGTTTTAAAGTAGATCACCTGTGTGAGTTTTTAGAAATGTAAAATAAAGTAAAACCAAATACATTGTTTAAACAATGAAACCATTGTTAAGAATTCCTGGAAAATGATATACCGAATAAAAAACACGCAATATTTTCGCATTACATTCGGGTGCACGGCTGAAAATTAATTTCCTAATAAAAAAGCACATTTCCAAATGAATGACGTAAATATTTTTTCGTTTTAAAGGTGTTCGCCTGTGTGAATTTTTAGAAATGTAAAATAAAGTAAAACTGAATACATTGTTTAAACAATGAAACCATTGTTAGGAAGTCCTAGAAACTGATATACCGAATACAAAACACGCAATATTTTCGAATTACATTCCGGTGCACGGCTGAAAATTAATTTCCTAATAAAAAAGCACATTTCCAAATGAATGAAGTATATATTTTTTCGTTTTAAAGGTGTCCGCCGGTGTGAATTTCTAGAAATGTAAAATAAAGTAAAACTGAATACATTGTTTAAACAATGAAACCATTGTTAGGAAATCCAAGAAACTGATATACCGAATACAAAACACGCAATATTTTCGAATTAAATTCCGGTGCACGGCTGAAAATTAATTTCCTAATAAATAAGCACATTTCCAAATGAATGACGTAAAAAATTTTCGGTTTTAAAGTAGATCACCTGTGTGAGTTTTTAGAAATGTAAAATAAAGTAAAACCAAATACATTGTTTAAAAAATGAAACCATTGTTAGGGAACCCTGGAAATTTATATACCGAATACAAAACACGCAATATTTTCGAATTACATTCCGGTGCACGGCTGAAAATTAATTTCCTAATAAAAAAGCACATTTCCAAATGAATGAAGTATATATTTTTTCGTTTTAAAGGTGTCCGCCGGTGTGAATTTCTAGAAATGTAAAATAAAGTAAAACTGAATACATTGTTTAAACAATGAAACCATTGTTAGGAAATCCTAGAAACTGATATACCGAATACAAAACACGCAATATTTTCGAATTAAATTCCGGTGCACTGCTGAAAATTAATTTCATAATAAATAAGCACATTTAAAAAAGAATGACGTAAAAATATTTCGGTTTTAAATTTGTTCGCCAGTGTGAGTTTTTAGAAATGTAAAATAAGGTAAAAGCGAATACATTGTTTAAACAATGAAACCATTGTTAAGAATTCCTGGAAAATGATATACCGAATACAAAACACGCAATGTTTTCGCATTACATTCCGGTGCACGGCTGAAAATTAATTTCCTAATAAATAAGCACATTTAAAAATGAATGACGTAAAAATATTTCGGTTTTATATTTGTTCGCCAGTGTGAGTTTTTAGAAATGTAAAATAAAGTAAAACCGAATACATTGTTTAAACAATGAAACCATTGTTAAGAATTCTTGGAAAATGATATACCGAATACAAAACACGCAATATTTTCGCATTACATTCCGGTGCACGGCTGAAAATTAATTTCCTAATAAAAAAACACATTTCCAAATGAATGACGTAAATATATTTTCGTTTTAAAGGTGTTCGCCTGTGTGAATTTTTAGAAATGTATAATAAAGTAAAACTGAATGCATTGTTTAAACAATGAGACCATTGTTAGGAAATCCTTGAAACTGATATACCGAATAGAAAACAATTAATATTTTTGAATTAAATTCTGGTGCACGGCTGAAAATTAATTTTCTAATAAATAAGCACATTTCCAAATGAAAGACGTAAAAATTTCTCGGTTTTAAAGTTGTTCGCCTGTGTGAATTTTTAGAAATGTAAAATGAAGCAAAACTGAATACATTGTTTAAACAATGAAACCATTGTTAGGGAACCCTGGAAATTGATATACCGAATACAAAACACGCAATATTTTCGAATTAAATTCCGGTGCACGGCTGAAAATTAATTTCCTAATAAATAAGAACATTTAAAAATGAATGACGTAAAAATATTTCGGTTTTAAATTTGTTCGCCAGTGTGAGTTTTTAGAAATGTAAAATAAGGTAAAAGCGAATACATTGTTTACACAATGAAACCATTGTTAGGAAATCCTAGAAACTGATATACCGAATACAAAACACGCAATATTTTCGAATTAAATTCCGGTGCACTGCTGAAAATTAATTTTCTAATAAAAAAGCACATTTCCAAATGAATGACGTAAATATTTTTTCGTTTTAACGGTGTTCGCCTGTGTGAATTTTTAGAAATGTATAATAAAGTAAAACTGAATGCATTGTTTAAACAATGAGACCATTGTTAGGAAAACCTAGAAACTGATATACCGAATACAAAACACGCAATATTTTCGAATTAAATTCCGGTGCACTGCTGAAAATTAATTTCCTAATAAAAAAGCACATTTCCAAATGAATGACGTAAATATTTTTTCGTTTTAAAGGTGTTCGCCTGTGTGAATTTTTAGAAATGTATAATAAAGTAAAACTGAATGCATTGTTTAAAAAATGAAACCATTGTTAGGGAACCCTGGAAATTGATATACCGAATACAAAACACGCAATATTTTCGAATTACATTCCGGTGCACGGCTGAAAATTAATTTCCTAATAAAAAAGCACATTTCCAAATGAATGAAGTAAATATTTTTTCGTTTTAAAGGTGTCCGCCGGTGTGAATTTCTAGAAATGTAAAATAAAGTAAAACTGAATACATTGTTTAAACAATGAAACCATTGTTAGGAAGTCCTAGAAACTGATATACCGAATACAAAACACGCAATATTTTCGAATTACATTCCGGTGCACGGCTGAAAATTAATTTCCTAATAAAAAAGCACATTTCCAAATGAATGAAGTAAATATTTTTTCGTTTTAAAGGTGTTCGCCTGTGTGAATTTTTAGAAATGTAAAATAAAGTAAAACTGAATACATTGTTTAAACAATGAAACCATTGTTAGGAAGTCCTAGAAACTGATATACCGAATACAAAACACGCAATATTTTCGAATTACATTCCGGTGCACGGCTGAAAATTAATTTCCTAATAAAAAAGCACATTTCCAAATGAATGAAGTATATATTTTTTCGTTTTAAAGGTGTCCGCCGGTGTGAATTTCTAGAAATGTAAAATAAAGTAAAACTGAATACATTGTTTAAACAATGAAACCATTGTTAGGAAATCCAAGAAACTGATATACCGAATACAAAACACGCAATATTTTCGAATTAAATTCCGGTGCACGGCTGAAAATTAATTTCCTAATAAATAAGCACATTTCCAAATGAATGACGTAAAAAATTTTCGGTTTTAAAGTAGATCACCTGTGTGAGTTTTTAGAAATGTAAAATAAAGTAAAACCAAATACATTGTTTAAAAAATGAAACCATTGTTAGGGAACCCTGGAAATTGATATACCGAATACAAAACACGCAATATTTTCGAATTACATTCCGGTGCACGGCTGAAAATTAATTTCCTAATAAAAAAGCACATTTCCAAATGAATGAAGTATATATTTTTTCGTTTTAAAGGTGCCCGCCGGTGTGAATTTCTAGAAATGTAAAATAAAGTAAAACTGAATACATTGTTTAAACAATGAAACCATTGTTAGGAAATCCTAGAAACTGATATACCGAATACAAAACACGCAATATTTTCGAATTAAATTCCGGTGCACTGCTGAAAATTAATTTCATAATAAATAAGCACATTTAAAAAAGAATGACGTAAAAATATTTCGGTTTTAAATTTGTTCGCCAGTGTGAGTTTTTAGAAATGTAAAATAAGGTAAAAGCGAATACATTGTTTAAACAATGAAACCATTGTTAAGAATTCCTGGAAAATGATATACCGAATACAAAACACGCAATGTTTTCGCATTACATTCCGGTGCACGGCTGAAAATTAATTTCCTAATAAATAAGCACATTTAAAAATGAATGACGTAAAAATATTTCGGTTTTAAATTTGTTCGCCAGTGTGAGTTTTTAGAAATGTAAAATAAAGTAAAACCGAATACATTGTTTAAACAATGAAACCATTGTTAAGAATTCCTGGAAAATGATATACCGAATACAAAACACGCAATATTTTCGCATTACATTCCGGTGCACGGCTGAAAATTAATTTCCTAATAAAAAAACACATTTCCAAATGAATGACGTAAATATTTTTTCGTTTTAAAGGTGTTCGCCTGTGTGAATTTTTAGAAATGTATAATAAAGTAAAACTGAATGCATTGTTTAAACAATGAGACCATTGTTAGGAAATCCTTGAAACTGATATACCAAATAGAAAACAAGCAATATTTTTGAATTAAATTCTGGTGCACGGCTGAAAATTAATTTTCTAATAAATAAGCACATTTCCAAATGAAAGACGTAAAAATTTCTCGGTTTTAAAGTTGTTCGCCTGTGTGAATTTTTAGAAATGTAAAATGAAGCAAAACTGAATACATTGTTTAAACAATGAAACCATTGTTAGGGAACCCTGGAAATTGATATACCGAATACAAAACACGCAATATTTTCGAATTAAATTCCGGTGCACGGCTGAAAATTAATTTCCTAATAAATAAGAACATTTAAAAATGAATGACGTAAAAATATTTCGGTTTTAAATTTGTTCGCCAGTGTGAGTTTTTAGAAATGTAAAATAAGGTAAAAGCGAATACATTGTTTACACAATGAAACCATTGTTAGGAAATACTAGAAACTGATATACCGAATACAAAACACGCAATATTTTCGAATTAAATTCCGGTGTACTGCTGAAAATTAATTTTCTAATAAAAAAGCACATTTCCAAATGAATGACGTAAATATTTTTTCGTTTTAACGGTGTTCGCCTGTGTGAATTTTTAGAAATGTATAATAAAGTAAAACTGAATGCATTGTTTAAACAATGAGACCATTGTTAGGAAAACCTAGAAACTGATATACCGAATACAAAACACGCAATATTTCGAATTAAATTCCGGTGCACTGCTGAAAATTAATTTCCTAATAAAAAAGCACATTTCCAAATGAATGACGTAAATATTTTTTCGTTTTAAAGGTGTTCGCCTGTGTGAATTTTTAGAAATGTATAATAAAGTAAAACTGAATGCATTGTTTAAAAAATGAAAACATTGTTAGGGAACCCTGGAAATTGATATACCGAATACAAAACACGCAATATTTTCGAATTACATTCCGGTGCACGGCTGAAAATTAATTTCCTAATAAAAAAGCACATTTCCAAATGAATGAAGTAAATATTTTTTCGTTTTAAAGGTGTCCGCCGGTGTGAATTTCTAGAAATGTAAAATAAAGTAAAACTGAATACATTGTTTAAACAATGAAACCATTGTTAGGAAATCCTAGAAACTGATATACCGAATACAAAACACGGAATATTTTCGAATTAAATTCCGGTGCACTGCTGAAAATTAATTTCATAATAAATAAGCACATTTAAAAAAGAATGACGTAAAAATATTTCGGTTTTAAATTTGTTCGCCAGTGTGAGTTTTTAGAAATGTAAAATAAGGTAAAAGCGAATACATTGTTTAAACAATGAAACCATTGTTAAGAATTCCTGGAAAATGATATACCGAATACAAAACACGCAATATTTTCGCATTACATTCCTGTGCACGGCTGAAAATTAATTTCCTGATAAAAAAGCACATTTCCAAATGAATGACGTAAATATTTTTTCGTTTTAAAGGTGTTCGCCTGTGTGAATTTTTAGAAATGTATAATAAAGTAAAACTGAATGCATTGTTTAAACAATGAGAACATTGTTAGGAAATCCTTGAAACAGATATACCGAATACAAAACATGCAATATTTTCGAATTAAATTCTGGTGCACGCCTGAAATTTAATTTTTTAATAAAAAAGCACATTTACAAATGAAAGACGTAAAAATTTCTCGGTTTTAAAGTTGTTCGCCTGTGTGAATTTTTAGAAATGTAAAATGAAGCAAAACTGAATACATTGTTTAAACAATGAAACCATTGTTAGGAAATCTTGGAAAATGATATACCGAATACAAAACACGCAATATTTTCGCATTACATTCCGGTGCACGCCTGAAAATTAATTTCCTAATAAAAAAGCACATTTCCAAATGAAAGACGTAAAAATATTTCGGTTTTAAATTTGTTCGCCAGTGTGAGTTTTTAGAAATGTAAAATAAGGTAAAAGCGAATACATTGTTTAAACAATGAAACCATTGGTAGGAAATCCTAGAAACTGATATACCGAATACAAAACACGCAATATTTTCGAATTAAATTCCGGTGCACTGCTGAAAATTAATTTTCTAATAAATAAGCACATTTCCAAATGAATGACGTAAATATTTTTTCGTTTTAACGGTGTTCGCCTGTGTGAATTTTTAGAAATGTATAATAAAGTAAAACTGAATGCATTGTTTAAACAATGAGACCATTGTTAGGAAAACCTAGAAACTGATATACCGAATACAAAAAACGCAATATTTTCGAATTAAATTCCGGTGCACTGCTGAAAATTAATTTCCTAATAAAAAAGCACATTTCCAAATGAATGACGTAAATATTTTTTCGTTTTAAAGGTGTTCGCCTGTGTGAATTTTTAGAAATGTATAATAAAGTAAAACTGAATGCATTGTTTAAAAAATGAAACCATTGTTAGGGAACCCTGGAAATTGATATACCGAATACAAAACACGCAATATTTTCGAATTACATTCCGGTGCACGGCTGAAAATTAATTTCCTAATAAAAAAGCACATTTCCAAATGAATGAAGTAAATATTTTTTCGTTTTAAAGGTGTCCGCCGGTGTGAATTTCTAGAAATGTAAAATAAAGTAAAACTGAATACATTGTTTAAACAATGAAACCATTGTTAGGAAATCCTAGAAACTGATATACCGAATACAAAACACGCAATATATTCTAATTAAATTCCGGTGCACTGCTGAAAATTAATTTCATAATAAATAAGCACATTTAAAAATGAATGACGTAAAAATATTTCGGTTTTAAATTTGTTCGCCAGTGTGAGTTTTTAGAAATGTAAAATAAGGTAAAAGCGAATACATTGTTTAAACAATGAAACCATTGTTAAGAATTCCTGGAAAAAGATATACCGAATACAAAACACGCAATATTTTCGCATTACATTCCGGTGCACGGCTGAAAATTAATTTCCTAATAAAAAAGCACATTTCCAAATGAATGACGTAAATAACTTTTCGTTTTAAAGGTGTTCGCCTGTGTGAATTTTTAGAAATGTATAATAAAGTAAAACTGAATGCATTGTTTAAACAATGAGAACATTGTTAGGAAATCCTTGAAACAGATATACCGAATACAAAACATGCAATATTTTCGAATTAAATTCTGGTGCACGCCTGAAATTTAATTTTTTAATAAAAAAGCACATTTACAAAAGAAAGACGTAAAAATTTCTCGTTTTTAAAGTTGTTCGCCTGTGTGAATTTTTAGAAATGTAAAATGAAGCAAAACTGAATACATTGTTTAAACAATGAAACCATTGTTAGGAAATCTTGGAAAATGATATACCGAATACAAAACGCGCAATATTTTCGCATTACATTCCGGTGCACGCCTGAAAATTAATTTCCTAATAAAAAAGCATATTTCCAAATGAAAGACGTAAAAATTTTTCGGTTTTAAAGTTGTTCACCTGTGTGAATTTTTAGAAATGTAAAATGAAGCAAAACTGAATACATTGTTTAAACAATGAAACCATTGTTAGGGAACCCTGGAAATTGATATACCGAATACAAAACACGCAATATTTTCGAATTAAATTCCGGTGCACGGCTGAAAATTAATTTCCTAATAAATAAGCACATTTAAAAATGAATGACGTAAAAATATTTCGGTTTTAAATTTGTTCACCAGTGTGAGTTTTTAGAAATGTAAAATAAGGTAAAAGCGAATACATTGTTTAAACAATGAAACCATTGTTAGGAAATCTTAGAAACTGATATACGGAATACAAAACACGCAATATTTTCGAATTAAATTCCCGTGCACTGCTGAAAATTAATTTTCTAATAAAAAAGCACATTTCCAAATGAATGACGTAAATATTTTTTCGTTTTAACGGTGTTCGCCTGTGTGAATTTTTAGAAATGTATAATAAAGTAAAACTGAATGCATTGTTTAAACAATGAGACCATTGTTAGGAAAACCTAGAAACTGATATACCGAATACAAAACACGCAATATTTTCGAATTAAATGCCGGTGCACGGCTGAAAATTAATTTCCTAATAAATAAGCACATTTCCAAATGAATGACGTAAAAAATTTTCGGTTTTAAAGTAGATCACCTGTGTGAGTTTTTAGAAATGTAAAATAAAGTAAAACCAAATACATTGTTTAAACAATGAAACCATTGTTAAGAATTCCTGGAAAATGATATACCGAATAAAAAACACGCAATATTTTCGCATTACATTCCGGTGCACGGCTGAAAATTAATTTCCTAATAAAAAAGCACATTTCCAAATAAATGACGTAAACATTTTTTCGTTTTAAAGGTGTTCGCCTGTGTGAATTTTTAGAAATCTATAATAAAGTAAAACTGAATACATTGTTTAAAAAATGAAACCATTGTTAGGGAACCCTGGAAATTGATATACCGAATACAAAACACGCAATATTTTCGAATTAAATTCCGGTGCACTGCTGAAAATTAATTTCATAATAAATAAGCACATTTAAAAAAGAATGACGTAAAAATATTTCGGTTTTAAATTTGTTCGCCAGTGTGAGTTTTTAGAAATGTAAAATAAGGTAAAAGCGAATACATTGTTTAAACAATGAAACCATTGTTAAGAATTCCTGGAAAATGATATACCGAATACAAAACACGCAATATTTTCGAATTAAATTCCGGTGCACTGCTGAAAATTAATTTTCTAATAAAAAAGCACATTTCCAAATGAATGACGTAAATATTTTTTCGTTTTAACGGTGTTCGCCTGTGTGAATTTTTAGAAATGTATAATAAAGTAAAACTGAATGCATTGTTTAAACAATGAGACCATTGTTAGGAAAACCTAGAAACTGATATACCGAATACAAAACACGCAATATTTTCGAATTAAATTCCGGTGCACTGCTGAAAAATAATTTCCTAATAAAAAAGCACATTTCCAAATGAATGACGTAAATATTTTTTCGTTTTACAGGTGTTCGCCTGTGTGAATTTTTAGAAATGTATAATAAAGTAAAACTGAATGCATTGTTTAAAAAATGAAACCATTGTTAGGGAACCCTGGAAATTGATATACAGAATACAAAACACGCAATATTTTCGAATTACATTCCGGTGCACGGCTGAAAATTAATTTCCTAATAAAAAAGCACATTTCCAAATGAATGAAGTAAATATTTTTTCGTTTTAAAGGTGTCCGCCGGTGTGAATTTCTAGAAATGTAAAATAAAGTAAAACTGAATACATTGTTTAAACAATGAAACCATTGTTAGGAAATCCTAGAAACTGAAATACCGAATACAAAACACGCAATATTTTCGAATTAAATTCCGGTGCACTGCTGAAAATTAATTTCATAATAAATAAGCACATTTAAAAATGAATGACGTAAAAATATTTCGGTTTTAAATTTGTTCGCCAGTGTGAGTTTTTAGAAATGTAAAATAAGGTAAAAGCGAATACATTGTTTAAACAATGAAACCATTGTTCAAAATTCCTGGAAAAAGATATACCGAATACAAAACACGCAATATTTTTGCATTACATTCCGGTGCACGGCTGAAAATTAATTTCCTAATAAAAAAGCACATTTCCAAATGAATGACGTAAATATCTTTTCGTTTTAAAGGTGTTCGCCTGTGTGAATTTTTAGAAATGTATAATAAAGTAAAACTGAATGCATTGTTTAAACAATGAGAACATTGTTAGGAAATCCTTGAAACAGATATACCGAATACAAAACATGCAATATTTTCGAATTAAATTCTGGTGCACGCCTGAAATTTAATTTTTTAATAAAAAAGCACATTTACAAAAGAAAGACGTAAAAATTTCTCGGTTTTAAAACTGTTCGCCTGTGTGAATTTTTAGAAATGTAAAATGAAGCAAAACTGAATACATTGTTTAAACAATGAAACCATTGTTAGGAAATCTTGGAAAATGATATACCGAATACAAAACGCGCAATATTTTCGCATTACATTCCGGTGCACGCCTGAAAATTAATTTCCTAATAAAAAAGCACATTTCCAAATGAAAGACGTAAAAATTTCTCGGTTTTAAAGTTGTTCGCCTGTGTGAATTTTTAGAAATGTAAAATGAAGCAAAACTGAATACATTGTTTAAACAATGAAACCATTGTTAGGGAACCCTGGAAATTGATATACCGAATACAAAACACGCAATATTTTCGAATTAAATTCCGGTGCACGGCTGAAAATTAATTTCCTAATAAATAAGCACATTTAAAAATGAATGACGTAAAAATATTTCGGTTTTAAATTTGTTCGCCAGTGTGAGTTTTTAGAAATGTAAAATAAGGTAAAAGCGAATACATTGTTTAAACAATGAAACCATTGTTAGGAAATCCTAGAAACTGATATACTGAATACAAAACACGCAATATTTTCGAATTAAATTCCGGTGCACTGCTGAAAATTAATTTTCTAATAAAAAAGCACATTTCCAAATGAATGACGTAAATATTTTTTCGTTTTAACGGTGTTCGCCTGTGTGAATTTTTAGAAATGTATAATAAAGTAAAACTGAATGCATTGTTTAAACAATGAGACCATTGTTAGGAAATCCAAGAAACTGATATACCGAATACAAAACACGCAATATTTTCGAATTAAATTCCGGTGCACGGCTGAAAATTAATTTCCTAATAAATAAGCACATTTCCAAATGAATGACGTAAAAAATTTTCGGTTTTAAAGTAGATCACCTGTGTGAGTTTTTAGAAATGTAAAATAAAGTAAAACCAAATACATTGTTTAAACAATGAAACCATTGTTAAGAATTCCTGGAAAATGATATACCGAATAAAAAACACGCAATATTTTCGCATTACATTCCGGTGCACGGCTGAAAATTAATTTCCTAATAAAAAAGCACATTTCCAAATGAATGACGTAAATATTTTTTCGTTTTAAAGGTGTTCGCCTGTGTGAATTTTTAGAAATGTAAAATAAAGTAAAACTGAATACATTGTTTAAACAATGAAACCATTGTTAGGAAGTCCTAGAAACTGATATACCGAATACAAAACACGCAATATTTTCGAATTACATTCCGGTGCACGGCTGAAAATTAATTTCCTAATAAAAAAGCACATTTCCAAATGAATGAAGTATATATTTTTTCGTTTTAAAGGTGTCCGCCGGTGTGAATTTCTAGAAATGTAAAATAAAGTAAAACTGAATACATTGTTTAAACAATGAAACCATTGTTAGGAAATCCAAGAAACTGATATACCGAATACAAAACACGCAATATTTTCGAATTAAATTCCGGTGCACGGCTGAAAATTAATTTCCTAATAAATAAGCACATTTCCAAATGAATGACGTAAAAAATTTTCGGTTTTAAAGTAGATCACCTGTGTGAGTTTTTAGAAATGTAAAATAAAGTAAAACCAAATACATTGTTTAAAAAATGAAACCATTGTTAGGGAACCCTGGAAATTGATATACCGAATACAAAACACGCAATATTTTCGAATTACATTCCGGTGCACGGCTGAAAATTAATTTCCTAATAAAAAAGCACATTTCCAAATGAATGAAGTATATATTTTTTCGTTTTAAAGGTGTCCGCCGGTGTGAATTTCTAGAAATGTAAAATAAAGTAAAACTGAATACATTGTTTAAACAATGAAACCATTGTTAGGAAATCCTAGAAACTGATATACCGAATACAAAACACGCAATATTTTCGAATTAAATTCCGGTGCACTGCTGAAAATTAATTTCATAATAAATAAGCACATTTAAAAAAGAATGACGTAAAAATATTTCGGTTTTAAATTTGTTCGCCAGTGTGAGTTTTTAGAAATGTAAAATAAGGTAAAAGCGAATACATTGTTTAAACAATGAAACCATTGTTAAGAATTCCTGGAAAATGATATACCGAATACAAAACACGCAATGTTTTCGCATTACATTCCGGTGCACGGCTGAAAATTAATTTCCTAATAAATAAGCACATTTAAAAATGAATGACGTAAAAATATTTCGGTTTTAAATTTGTTCGCCAGTGTGAGTTTTTAGAAATGTAAAATAAAGTAAAACCGAATACATTGTTTAAACAATGAAACCATTGTTAAGAATTCCTGGAAAATGATATACCGAATACAAAACACGCAATATTTTCGCATTACATTCCGGTGCACGGCTGAAAATTAATTTCCTAATAAAAAAACACATTTCCAAATGAATGACGTAAATATTTTTTCGTTTTAAAGGTGTTCGCCTGTGTGAATTTTTAGAAATGTATAATAAAGTAAAACTGAATGCATTGTTTAAACAATGAGACCATTGTTAGGAAATCCTTGAAACTGATATACCGAATAGAAAACAAGCAATATTTTTGAATTAAATTCTGGTGCACGGCTGAAAATTAATTTTCTAATAAATAAGCACATTTCCAAATGAAAGACGTAAAAATTTCTCGGTTTTAAAGTTGTTCGCCTGTGTGAATTTTTAGAAATGTAAAATGAAGCAAAACTGAATACATTGTTTAAACAATGAAACCATTGTTAGGGAACCCTGGAAATTGATATACCGAATACAAAACACGCAATATTTTCGAATTAAATTCCGGTGCACGGCTGAAAATTAATTTCCTAATAAATAAGAACATTTAAAAATGAATGACGTAAAAATATTTCGGTTTTAAATTTGTTCGCCAGTGTGAGTTTTTAGAAATGTAAAATAAGGTAAAAGCGAATACATTGTTTACACAATGAAACCATTGTTAGGAAATCCTAGAAACTGATATACCGAATACAAAACACGCAATATTTTCGAATTAAATTCCGGTGTACTGCTGAAAATTAATTTTCTAATAAAAAAGCACATTTCCAAATGAATGACGTAAATATTTTTTCGTTTTAACGGTGTTCGCCTGTGTGAATTTTTAGAAATGTATAATAAAGTAAAACTGAATGCATTGTTTAAACAATGAGACCATTGTTAGGAAAACCTAGAAACTGATATACCGAATACAAAACACGCAATATTTTCGAATTAAATTCCGGTGCACTGCTGAAAATTAATTTCCTAATAAAAAAGCACATTTCCAAATGAATGACGTAAATATTTTTTCGTTTTAAAGGTGTTCGCCTGTGTGAATTTTTAGAAATGTATAATAAAGTAAAACTGAATGCATTGTTTAAAAAATGAAACCATTGTTAGGGAACCCTGGAAATTGATATACCGAATACAAAACACGCAATATTTTCGAATTACATTCCGGTGCACGGCTGAAAATTAATTTCCTAATAAAAAAGCACATTTCCAAATGAATGAAGTAAATATTTTTTCGTTTTAAAGGTGTCCGCCGGTGTGAATTTCTAGAAATGTAAAATAAAGTAAAACTGAATACATTGTTTAAACAATGAAACCATTGTTAGGAAATCCTAGAAACTGATATACCGAATACAAAACACGGAATATTTTCGAATTAAATTCCGGTGCACTGCTGAAAATTAATTTCATAATAAATAAGCACATTTAAAAAAGAATGACGTAAAAATATTTCGGTTTTAAATTTGTTCGCCAGTGTGAGTTTTTAGAAATGTAAAATAAGGTAAAAGCGAATACATTGTTTAAACAATGAAACCATTGTTAAGAATTCCTGGAAAATGATATACCGAATACAAAACACGCAATATTTTCTCATTACATTCCTGTGCACGGCTGAAAATTAATTTCCTAATAAAAAAGCACATTTCCAAATGAATGAAGTAAATATTTTTTCGTTTTAAAGGTGTCCGCCGGTGTGAATTTCTAGAAATGTAAAATAAAGTAAAACTGAATACATTGTTTAAACAATGAAACCATTGTTAGGAAATCCTTGAAACAGATATACCGAATACAAAACATGCAATATTTTCGAATTAAATTCTGGTGCACGCCTGAAATTTAATTTTTTAATAAAAAAGCACATTTACAAATGAAAGACGTAAAAATTTCTCGGTTTTAAAGTTGTTCGCCTGTGTGAATTTTTAGAAATGTAAAATGAAGCAAAACTGAATACATTGTTTAAACAATGAAACCATTGTTAGGAAATCTTGGAAAATGATATACCGAATACAAAACACGCAATATTTTCGCATTACATTCCGGTGCACGCCTGAAAATTAATTTCCTAATAAAAAAGCACATTTCCAAATGAAAGACGTAAAAATATTTCGGTTTTAAATTTGTTCGCCAGTGTGAGTTTTTAGAAATGTAAAATAAGGTAAAAGCGAATACATTGTTTAAACAATGAAACCATTGGTAGGAAATCCTAGAAACTGATATACCGAATACAAAACACGCAATATTTTCGAATTAAATTCCGGTGCACTGCTGAAAATTAATTTTCTAATAAATAAGCACATTTCCAAATGAATGACGTAAATATTTTTTCGTTTTAACGGTGTTCGCCTGTGTGAATTTTTAGAAATGTATAATAAAGTAAAACTGAATGCATTGTTTAAACAATGAGACCATTGTTAGGAAAACCTAGAAACTGATATACCGAATACAAAAAACGCAATATTTTCGAATTAAATTCGGGTGCACTGCTGAAAATTAATTTCCTAATAAAAAAGCACATTTCCAAATGAATGACGTAAATATTTTTTCGTTTTAAAGGTGTTCGCCTGTGTGAATTTTTAGAAATGTATAATAAAGTAAAACTGAATGCATTGTTTAAAAAATGAAACCATTGTTAGGGAACCCTGGAAATTGATATACCGAATACAAAACACGCAATATTTTCGCATTACATTCCGGTGCACGGCTGAAAATTAATTTCCTAATAAAAAAGCACATTTCCAAATGAATGACGTAAATAACTTTTCGTTTTAAAGGTGTTCGCCTGTGTGAATTTTTAGAAATGTATAATAAAGTAAAACTGAATGCATTGTTTAAACAATGAGAACATTGTTAGGAAATCCTTGAAACAGATATACCGAATACAAAACATGCAATATTTTCGAATTAAATTCTGGTGCACGCCTGAAATTTAATTTTTTAATAAAAAAGCACATTTACAAAAGAAAGACGTAAAAATTTCTCGTTTTTAAAGTTGTTCGCCTGTGTGAATTTTTAGAAATGTAAAATGAAGCAAAACTGAATACATTGTTTAAACAATGAAACCATTGTTAGGAAATCTTGGAAAATGATATACCGAATACAAAACGCGCAATATTTTCGCATTACATTCCGGTGCACGCCTGAAAATTAATTTCCTAATAAAAAAGCACATTTCCAAATGAAAGACGTAAAAATTTTTCGGTTTTAAAGTTGTTCACCTGTGTGAATTTTTAGAAATGTAAAATGAAGCAAAACTGAATACATTGTTTAAACAATGAAACCATTGTTAGGGAACCCTGGAAATTGATATACCGAATACAAAACACGCAATATTTTCGAATTAAATTCCGGTGCACTGCTGAAAATTAATTTTCTAATAAAAAAGCACATTTCCAAATGAATGACGTAAATATTTTTTCGTTTTAACGGTGTTCGCCTGTGTGAATTTTTAGAAATGTATAATAAAGTAAAACTGAATGCATTGTTTAAACAATGAGACCATTGTTAGGAAAACCTAGAAACTGATATACCGAATACAAAACACGCAATATTTTCGAATTAAATGCCGGTGCACGGCTGAAAATTAATTTCCTAATAAATAAGCACATTTCCAAATGAATGACGTAAAAAATTTTCGGTTTTAAAGTAGATCACCTGTGTGAGTTTTTAGAAATGTAAAATAAAGTAAAACCAAATACATTGTTTAAACAATGAAACCATTGTTAAGAATTCCTGGAAAATGATATACCGAATAAAAAACACGCAATATTTTCGCATTACATTCCGGTGCACGGCTGAAAATTAATTTCCTAATAAAAAAGCACATTTCCAAATAAATGACGTAAATATTTTTTCGTTTTAAAGGTGTTCGCCTGTGTGAATTTTTAGAAATCTATAATAAAGTAAAACTGAATACATTGTTTAAAAAATGAAACCATTGTTAGGGAACCCTGGAAATTGATATACCGAATACAAAACACGCAATATTTTCGAATTAAATTCCGGTGCACTGCTGAAAATTAATTTCATAATAAATAAGCACATTTAAAAAAGAATGACGTAAAAATATTTCGGTTTTAAATTTGTTCGCCAGTGTGAGTTTTTAGAAATGTAAAATAAGGTAAAAGCGAATACATTGTTTAAACAATGAAACCATTGTTAAGAATTCCTGGAAAATGATATACCGAATACAAAACACGCAATATTTTCGAATTAAATTCCGGTGCACTGCTGAAAATTAATTTTCTAATAAAAAAGCACATTTCCAAATGAATGACGTAAATATTTTTTCGTTTTAACGGTGTTCGCCTGTGTGAATTTTTAGAAATGTATAATAAAGTAAAACTGAATGCATTGTTTAAACAATGAGACCATTGTTAGGAAAACCTAGAAACTGATATACCGAATACAAAACACGCAATATTTTCGAATTAAATTCCGGTGCACTGCTGAAAAATAATTTCCTAATAAAAAAGCACATTTCCAAATGAATGACGTAAATATTTTTTCGTTTTACAGGTGTTCGCCTGTGTGAATTTTTAGAAATGTATAATAAAGTAAAACTGAATGCATTGTTTAAAAAATGAAACCATTGTTAGGGAACCCTGGAAATTGATATACAGAATACAAAACACGCAATATTTTCGAATTACATTCCGGTGCACGGCTGAAAATTAATTTCCTAATAAAAAAGCACATTTCCAAATGAATGAAGTAAATATTTTTTCGTTTTAAAGGTGTCCGCCGGTGTGAATTTCTAGAAATGTAAAATAAAGTAAAACTGAATACATTGTTTAAACAATGAAACCATTGTTAGGAAATCCTAGAAACTGAAATACCGAATACAAAACACGCAATATTTTCGAATTAAATTCCGGTGCACTGCTGAAAATTAATTTCATAATAAATAAGCACATTTAAAAATGAATGACGTAAAAATATTTCGGTTTTAAATTTGTTCGCCAGTGTGAGTTTTTAGAAATGTAAAATAAGGTAAAAGCGAATACATTGTTTAAACAATGAAACCATTGTTCAGAATTCCTGGAAAAAGATATACCGAATACAAAACACGCAATATTTTCGCATTACATTCCGGTGCACGGCTGAAAATTAATTTCCTAATAAAAAAGCACATTTCCAAATGAATGACGTAAATATTTTTTCGTTTTAAAGGTGTTCGCCTGTGTGAATTTTTAGAAATGTATAATAAAGTAAAACTGAATGCATTGTTTAAACAATGAGAACATTGTTAGGAAATCCTTGAAACAGATATACCGAATACAAAACATGCAATATTTTCGAATTAAATTCTGGTGCACGCCTGAAATTTAATTTTTTAATAAAAAAGCTCATTTACAAATGAAAGACGTAAAAATTTCTCGGTTTTAAAGTTGTTCGCCTGTGTGAATTTTTAGAAATGTAAAATGAAGCAAAACTGAATACATTGTTTAAACAATGAAACCATTGTTAGGAAATCTTGGAAAATGATATACCGAATACAAAACACGCAATATTTTCGAATTACATTCCGGTGCATGGCTGAAAATTAATTTCCTAATAAAAAAGCACATTTCCAAATGAATGAAGTAAATATTTTTTCGTTTTAAAGGTGTCCGCCGGTGTGAATTTCTAGAAATGTAAAATAAAGTAAAACTGAATACATTGTTTAAACAATGAAACCATTGTTAGGAAATCCTAGAAACTGATATACCGAATACAAAACACGCAATATTTTCGAATTAAATTCCGGTGCACTGCTGAAAATTAATTTCATAATAAATAAGCGCATTTAAAAATGAATGACGTAAAAATATTTCGGTTTTAAATTTGTTCGCCAGTGTGAGTTTTTAGAAATGTAAAATAAGGTAAAAGCGAATACATTGTTTAAACAATGAAACCATTGTTCAGAATTCCTGGAAAAAGATATACCGAATACAAAACACGCAATATTTTCGCATTACATTCCGGTGCACGGCTGAAAATTAATTTCCTAATAAAAAAGCACATTTCCAAATGAATGACGTAAATATTTTTTCGTTTTAAAGGTGTTCGCCTGTGTGAATTTTTAGAAATGTATAATAAAGTAAAACTGAATGCATTGTTTAAACAATGAGAACATTGTTAGGAAATCCTTGAAACAGATATACCGAATACAAAACATGCAATATTTTCGAATTAAATTCTGGTGAACGCCTGAAATTTAATTTTTTAATAAAAAAGCACATTTACAAATGAAAGACGTAAAAATTTCTCGGTTTTAAAGTTGTTCGCCTGTGTGAATTTTTAGAAATGTAAAATGAAGCAAAACTGAATACATTGTTTAAACAATGAAACCATTGTTAGGAAATCTTGGAAAATGATATACCGAATACAAAACACGCAATATTTTCGCATTACATTCCGGTGCACGCCTGAAAATTAATTTCCTAATAAAAAAGCACATTTCCAAATGAAAGACGTAAAAATTTCTCGGTTTTAAAGTTGTTCGCCTGTGTGAATTTTTAGAAATGTAAATTGAAGCAAAACTGAATACATTGTTTAAACAATGAAACCATTGTTAGGGAACCCTGGAAATTGATATACCGAATACAAAACACGCAATATTTTCGAATTAAATTCCGGTGCACGGCTGAAAATTAATTTCCTAATAAATAAGCACATTTAAAAATGAATGACGTAAAAATATTTCGGTTTTAAATTTGTTCGCCAGTGTGAGTTTTTAGAAATGTAAAATAAGGTAAAAGCGAATACATTGTTTAAACAATGAAACCATTGTTAGGAAATCATAGAAACTGATATACCGAATACAAAACACGCAATATTTTTGAATTAAATTCCGGTGCACTGCTGAAAATTAATTTTCTAATAAAAAAGCACATTTCCAAATGAATGACGTAAATATTTTTTCGTTTTAACGGTGTTCGCCTGTGTGAATTTTTAGAAATGTATAATAAAGTAAAACTGAATGCATTGTTTAAACAATGAGACCATTGTTAGGAAAACCTAGAAACTGATATACCGAATACAAAACACGCAATATTTTCGAATTAAATTCCGGTGCACTGCTGATAATTAATTTCCTAATAAAAAAGTACATTTCCAAATGAATGACGTAAATATTTTTTCGTTTTACAGGTGTTCGCCTGTGTGAATTTTTAGAAATGTATAATAAAGTAAAACTGAATGCATTGTTTAAAAATGAAACCATTGTTAGGGAACCCTGGAAATTGATATACCGAATACAAAACACGCAATATTTTCGAATTACATTCCGGTGCACGGCTGAAAATTAATTTCCTAATAAAAAAGCACATTTCCAAATGAATGAAGTAAATATTTTTTCGTTTTAAAGGTGTCCGCCGGTGTGAATTTCTAGAAATGTAAAATAAAGTAAAACTGAATACATTGTTTAAACAATGAAACCATTGTTAGGAAATCCTAGAAACTGATATACCGAATACAAAACACGCAATATTTTCGAATTAAATTCCGGTGCACTGCTGAAAATTAATTTCATAATAAATAAGCACATTTAAAAATGAATGACGTAAAAATATTTCGGTTTTAAATTTGTTCGCCAGTGTGAGTTTTTAGAAATGTAAAATAAGGTAAAAGCGAATACATTGTTTAAACAATGAAACCATTGTTAAGAATTCCTGGAAAAAGATATACCGAATACAAAACACGCAATATTTTCGCATTACATTCCGGTGCACGGCTGAAAATTAATTTCCTAATAAAAAAGCACATTTCCAAATGAATGACGTAAATATTTTTTCGTTTTTAAGGTGCTCGCCTGTGTGAATTTTTAGAAATGTATAAGAAAGTAAAACTGAATGCATTGTTTAAACAATGAGAACATTGTTAGGAAATCCTTGAAACAGATATACCGAATACAAAACATGCAATATTTTCGAATTAAATTCTGGTGCACGCCTGAAATTTAATTTTTTAATAAAAAAGCACATTTACAAATGAAAGACGTAAAAATTTCTCGGTTTTAAAGTTGTTCGCCTGTGTGAATTTTTAGAAATGTAAAATGAAGCAAAACTGAATACATTGTTTAAACAATGAAACCATTGTTAGGAAATCTTGGAAAATGATATACCGAATACAAAACGCACAATATTTTCGCATTACATTCCGGTGCACGCCTGAAAATTAATTTCCTAATAAAAAAGCACATTTCCAAATGAAAGACGTAAAAATTTCTCGGTTTTAAAGTTGTTCGCCTGTGTGAATTTTTAGAAATGTAAAATGAAGCAAAACTGAATACATTGTTTAAACAATGAAACCATTGTTAGGGAACCCTGGAAATTGATATACCGAATACAAAACACGCAATATTTTCGAATTAAATTCCGGTGCACGGCTGAAAATTAATTTCCTAATAAAAAAGCACATTTAAAAATAAATGACGTAAAAATATTTCGGTTTTAAATTTGTTCGCCAGTGTGAGTTTTTAGAAATGTAAAATAAGGTAAAAGCGAATACATTGTTTAAACAATGAAACCATTGTTAGGAAATCCTAGAAACTGATATACTGAATACAAAACACGCAATATTTTCGAATTAAATTCCGGTGCACTGCTGAAAATTAATTTTCTAATAAAAAAGCACATTTCCAAATGAATGACGTAAATATTTTTTCGTTTTAACGGTGTTCGCCTGTGTGAATTTTTAGAAATGTATAATAAAGTAAAACTGAATGCATTGTTTAAACAATGAGACCATTGTTAGGAAAACCTAGAAACTGATATACCGAATACAAAACACGCAATATTTTCGAATTAAATTCCGGTGCACTGCTGAAAATTTATTTCCTAATAAAAAAGTACATTTCCAAATGAATGACGTAAATATTTTATCGTTTTACAGGTGTTCGCCTGTGTGAATTTTTAGAAATGTATAATAAAGTAAAACTGAATGCATTGTTTAAAAAATGAAACCATTGTTAGGGAACCCTGGAAATTGATATACCGAATACAAAACACGCAATATTTTCGAATTACATTCCGGTGCACGGCTGAAAATTAATTTCCTAATAAAAAAGCACATTTCCAAATGAATGAAGTAAATATTTTTTCGTTTTAAAGGTGTCCGCCGGTGTGAATTTCTAGAAATGTAAAATAAAGTAAAACTGAATACATTGTTTAAACAATGAATCCATTGTTAGGAAATCCTAGAAACTGATATACCGAATACAAAACACGCAATATTTTCGAATTAAATTCCGGTGCACTGCTGAAAATTAATTTCATAATAAATAAGCACATTTAAAAATGAATGACGTAAAAATATTTCGGTTTTAAATTTGTTCGCCAGTGTGAGTTTTTAGAAATGTAAAATAAGGTAAAAGCGAATACATTGTTTAAACAATGAAACCATTGTTAAGAATTCCTGGAAAAGATATACCGAATACAAAACACGCAATATTTTCGCATTACATTCCGGTGCACGGCTGAAAATTAATTTCCTAATAAAAAAGCACATTTCCAAATGAATGACGTAAATATTTTTTCGTTTTTAAGGTGTTCGCCTGTGTGAATTTTTAGAAATATATAATAAAGTAAAACTGAATGCATTGTTTAAACAATGAGAACATTGTTAGGAAATCCTTGAAACAGATATACCGAATACAAAACATGCAATATTTTCGAATTAAATTCTGGTGCACGCCTGAAATTTAATTTT
>CAWVRF010000042.1:0-107000 GCA_963932465.1 Maratus speciosus | reverse complement strand
TTAATAAAAAAGCACATTTACAAATGAAAGACGTAAAAATTTCTCGGTTTTAAAGTTGTTCGCCTGTGTGAATTTTTAGAAATGTAAAATGAAGCAAAACTGAATACATTGTTTAAACAATGAAACCATTGTTAGGAAATCTTGGAAAATGATATACCGAATACAAAACACGCAATATTTTCGCATTACATTCCGGTGCACGCCTGAAAATTAATTTCCTAATAAATAAGCACATTTAAAAATGAATGACGTAAAAATATTTCGGTTTTAAATTTGTTCGCCAGTGTGAGTTTTTAGAAATGTAAAATAAGGTAAAAGCGAATACATTGTTTAAACAATGAAACCATTGTTAGGAAATCATAGAAACTGATATACCGAATACAAAACACGCAATATTTTTGAATTAAATTCCGGTGCACTGCTGAAAATTAATTTTCTAATAAAAAAGCACATTTCCAAATGAATGACGTAAATATTTTTTCGTTTTAACGGTGTTCGCCTGTGTGAATTTTTAGAAATGTATAATAAAGTAAAACTGAATGCATTGTTTAAACAATGAGACCATTGTTAGGAAAACCTAGAAACTGATATACCGAATACAAAACACGCAATATTTTCGAATTAAATTCCGGTGCACTGCTGATAATTAATTTCCTAATAAAAAAGTACATTTCCAAATGAATGACGTAAATATTTTTTCGTTTTACAGGTGTTCGCCTGTGTGAATTTTTAGAAATGTATAATAAAGTAAAACTGAATGCATTGTTTAAAAAATGAAACCATTGTTAGGGAACCCTGGAAATTGATATACCGAATACAAAACACGCAATATTTTCGAATTACATTCCGGTGCACGGCTGAAAATTAATTTCCTAATAAAAAAGCACATTTCCAAATGAATGAAGTAAATATTTTTTCGTTTTAAAGGTGTCCGCCGGTGTGAATTTCTAGAAATGTAAAATAAAGTAAAACTGAATACATTGTTTAAACAATGAAACCATTGTTAGGAAATCCTAGAAACTGATATACCGAATACAAAACACGCAATATTTTCAAATTAAATTCCGGTGCACTGCTGAAAATTAATTTCATAATAAATAAGCACATTTAAAAATGAATGACGTAAAAATATTTCGGTTTTAAATTTGTTCGCCAGTGTGAGTTTTTAGAAATGTAAAATAAGGTAAAAGCGAATACATTGTTTAAACAATGAAACCATTGTTAAGAATTCCTGGAAAAAGATATACCGAATACAAAACACGCAATAATTTCGCATTACATTCCGGTGCACGGCTGAAAATTAATTTCCTAATAAAAAAGCACATTTCCAAATGAATGACGTAAATATTTTTTCGTTTTTAAGGTGCTCGCCTGTGTGAATTTTTAGAAATGTATAATAAAGTAAAACTGAATGCATTGTTTAAACAATGAGAACATTGTTAGGAAATCCTTGAAACAGATATACCGAATACAAAACATGCAATATTTTCGAATTAAATTCTGGTGCACGCCTGAAATTTAATTTTTTAATAAAAAAGCACATTTACAAATGAAAGACGTAAAAATTTCTCGGTTTTAAAGTTGTTCGCCTGTGTGAATTTTTAGAAATGTAAAATGAAGCAAAACTGAATACATTGTTTAAACAATGAAACCATTGTTAGGAAATCTTGGAAAATGATATACCGAATACAAAACGCGCAATATTTTCGCATTACATTCCGGTGCACGCCTGAAAATTAATTTCCTAATAAAAAAGCACATTTCCAAATGAAAGACGTAAAAATTTCTCGGTTTTAAAGTTGTTCGCCTGTGTGAATTTTTAGAAATGTAAAATGAAGCAAAACTGAATACATTGTTTAAACAATGAAACCATTGTTAGGGAACCCTGGAAATTGATATACCGAATACAAAACACGCAATATTTTCGAATTAAATTCCGGTGCACGGCTGAAAATTAATTTCCTAATAAATAAGCACATTTAAAAATGAATGACGTAAAAATATTTCGGTTTTTAATTTGTTCGCCAGTGTGAGTTTTTAGAAATGTAAAATAAGGTAAAAGCGAATACATTGTTTAAACAATGAAACCATTGTTAGGAAATCCTAGAAACTGATATACTGAATACAAAACACGCAATATTTTCGAATTAAATTCCGGTGCACTGCTGAAAATTAATTTTCTAATAAAAAAGCACATTTCCAAATGAATGACGTAAATAATTTTTCGTTTTAACGGTGTTCGCCTGTGTGAATTTTTAGAAATGTATAATAAAGTAAAACTGAATGCATTGTTTAAACAATGAGACCATTGTTAGGAAAACCTAGAAACTGATATACCGAATAAAAAACACGCAATATTTTCGAATTAAATTCCGGTGCACTGCTGAAAATTAATTTCCTAATAAAAAAGCACATTTCCAAATGAATGACATAAATATTTTTTCGTTTTAAAGGTGTTCGCCTGTGTGAATTTTTAGAAATGTATAGTAAAGTAAAACTGAATGCATTGTTTAAAAAATGAAACCATATTTAGGGAACCCTGGAATTTTTGATATACCGAATACAAAACACACAATATTTTCGAATTACATTCCCGTGCACGGCTGAAAATTAATTTCCTAATAAAAAAGCACATTTCCAAATGAATGAAGTAAATATTTTTTCGTTTTAAAGGAGTTCGCCGGTGTGAATTTCTAGAAATGTAAAATAAAGTAAAACTGAATACATTGTTTAAACAATGAAACCATTGTTAGGAAATCCAAGAAACTGATATACCGAATACAAAACACGCAATATTTTCGAATTAAATCCCGGTGCACGGCTGAAAATTAATTTCCTAATAAATAAGCACATTTCCAAATGAATGACGTAAAAAATTTTCGGTTTTAAAGTAGATCACCTGTGTGAGTTTTTAGAAATTTAAAATAAAGTAAAACCAAATACATTGTTTAAACAATGAAACCATTGTTAAGAATTCCTGGAAAATGATATACCGAATAAAAAACACGCAATATTTTCGCATTACATTCCGGTGCACGGCTGAAAATTAATTTCCTAATAAAAAAGCACATTTCCAAATGAATGACGTAAATATTTTTTCGTTTTAAAGTTGTTCGCCTGTGTGAATTTTTAGAAATGTAAAATGAAGAAAAACCGAATACATTGTTTAAACAATGAAACCATTGTTAGGGAACCCTGGAAATTGATATACCGAATACAAAACACGCAATATTGTCGAATTAAGTTCCGGTGCACGGCTGAAAATTAATTTCCTAATAAAAAAGCCTATTTACAAATGAATGAAGTAAAAATTTATCGGTTTTAAAGAAGTTCACATGTGTGAGTTTTTTGAAATGCAAAATAAAGTAAAACCGAATATTGTTTAAACAATGAAACCATTGAATATTAAATACGTGAATAATCACATTATTAACAAGTCGTAAACCAACTTAGTGAAAATTGTCCAAGACGGGAATCGATCCCGGGCCCCTGGAGCTCCAGTGCTCTAACACTAAGCCACAAGGACGGTGCCCAGCTTGGCATCTGTCACTTATATAAGTCTGTTTACGACTTGTTAGCAATGTGACTATTCACGTATTTAATATTCAATAATTTGAAGCGTAATTTCACTGCTGAAATGTAACTGAAAAATTAATTAAAAATGTATATTCACCGATGCTGTGTTCATTTGTTACTCATGTTTCGCCACAAGATTGTGTGCTCATGAAGTCTTTTCCATCTAGTGCTGTGGTTGCAACCTTACCGACTTTTATAAGTGGGAGATGCTGTAGTCCTTGTGGCTTAGTGGTAGAGCATTGGAGATCTGTTCCAGGGGACCAGGTTCGATTCCCGGCTTGGGCATAAGCACATTTCTAAATGAAAGACGTAAAGATTTCTCGGTTTTAAAGTTGTTCGCCTGTGTGAATTTTTAGAAATGTAAAATGAAGCAAAACTGAATACATTGGTTAAGCAATGAAACCATTGTTAGGAAATCTTGGAAAATGATATACCGAATACAAAACACGCAATATTTTCGCATTACATTCAGGTGCACGGCTGAAAATTAATTTCCTAATAAAAAAGCACATTTCCAAATCAATGACGTAAATATTTTTTCGTTTTAAAGGTGTTCGCCTGTGTGAGTTTTTAGAAATGTAAAATAAAGGAAAACTGAATACATTGTTTAAAAATGTAACCATTGTTAGTGAACCCTGGAAATTGATATACCGAATACAAAACACGCAATATTTTCGAATTACATTCCGGTGCACGGCTGAAAATTTTTTCCTAATAAATAAGCACGTTTCCAAATGAATGACGTAAAAAAATTTCGGTTTTAAAGTAGATCACCTGTGTGAGTTTTTAGAAATGTAAAATAAAGTAAAACCGAATACATTGTTTAAACAATGAAACCATTGTTAAGAATTCCTGGAATATGATATACCGAATACAAAACACGCAATATTTTCGCATTACATTCCGGTGCACGGCTGAAAATTAATTTCCTAATAAAAAAGCACATTTCCAAATGAATGACGTAAATATTTTTTCGTTTTAAAGGTGTTCGCCTGTGTGAATTTTTAGAAATGTATAATAAAGTAAAACTGAATGCATTGTTTAAACAATGAGACCATTGTTAGGAAATCCTTGAAACAGATATACCGAATACAAAACACGCAATATTTTCGAATTAAATTCTGGTGCACGCCTGAAAATTAATTTTTTAATAAAAAAACACATTTACAAATGAAAGACGTAAAAATTTCTCGGTTTTAAAGTTGTTCGCCTGTGTGAATTTTTAGAAATGTAAAATGAAGCAAAACTGAATACATTGTTTAAACAATGAAACCATTGTTAGGAAATCTTGGAAAATGATATACCGAATACAAAACACGCAATATTTTCGCATTACATTCCGGTGCACGCCTGAAAATTAATTTCCTAATAAAAAAGCACATTTCCAAATGAATGACGTAAATATTTTTTCGTTTTAAAGGTGTTCGCCTGTGTGAATTTTTAGAAATGTATAATAAAGTAAAACTGAATGCATTGTTTAAACAATGAGACCATTGTTAGGAAATCCTTGAAACTGATATACCGAATAGAAAACACGCAATATTTTCGAATTAAATTCTGGTGCACGGCTGAAAATTAATTTTCTAATAAATAAGCACATTTCCAAATGAAAGACGTAAAAATTTCTCGGTTTTAAAGTTGTTCGCCTGTGTGAATTTTTAGAAATGTAAAATGAAGCAAAACTGAATACATTGTTTAAACAATGAAACCACTGTTAGGGAACCCTGGAAATTGATATACCGAATACAAAACACGCAATATTTTCGAATTAAATTCCGGTGCACGGCTGAAAATTAATTTCCTAATAAATAAGCACATTTAAAAATGAATGACGTAAAAATATTTCTGTTTTAAATTTGTTCGCCAGTGTGAGTTTTTAGAAATGTAAAATAAGGTAAAAGCGAATACATTGTTTAAACAATGAAACCATTGTTAGGAAATCCTAGAAACTGATATACCGAATAGAAAACACGCAATATTTTCGAATTAAATTCCGGTGCACTGCTGAAAATTAATTTTCTAATAAAAAAGCACATTTCCAAATGAATGACGTAAATATTTTTTCGTTTTAACGGTGTTCGCCTGTGTGAATTTTTAGAAATGTATAATAAAGTAAAATTGAATGCATTCTTTAAACAATGAGACCATTGTTAGGAAAACCTAGAAACTGATATACCGAATACAAAACACGCAATATTTTCGAATTAAATTCCGGTGCACTGCTGAAAATTAATTTCCTAATAAAAAAGCACATTTCCAAATGAATGACGTAAATATTTTTTCGTTTTAAAGGTGTTCGCCTGTGTGAATTTTTAGAAATGTATAATAAAGTAAAACTGAATGCATTGTTTAAACAATGAGACCATTGTTAGGAAATCCTTGAAACTGATATACCGAATACAAAACACACAATATTTTCGAATTAAATTCTGGTGCACGCCTGAAAATTAATTTTTTAATAAAAAAGCACATTTACAAAGGAAAGACGTAAACATTTCTCGGTTTTAAAGTTGTTCGCCTGTGTGAATTTTTAGAAATGTAAAATGAAGCAAAACTGAATACATTGTTTAAACAATGAAACCATTGTTAGGGAACCCTGGAAATTGATATACCGAATACAAAACACGCAATATTTTCGAATTACATTCCGGTGCACGGCTGAAAATTATTTTCCTAATAAAAAAGCACATTTCCAAATGAATGAAGTAAATATTTTTTCGTTTTAAAGGTGTTCGCCGGTGTGAATTTCTAGAAATGTAAAATAAAGTAAAACTGAATACATTGTTTAAACAATGAAACCAATGTAAGTAATCCTAGAAACTGATATACCGAATACAAAACACGCAATATTTTCGATTTAAATTCCGGTGCACGGCTGAAAATTAATTTCCTAATAAATAAGCACATTTAAAAATGAATGACGTAAAAATTTTTCGGTTTTAAAGTTGTTCGCCAGTGTGAGTTTTTAGAACTGTAAAATAAAGTAAAACTGAATGCATTGTTCAAACAATGAGACCATTGTTAGGAAATCCTTGAAACTGATATACCGAATACAAAACACGCAATATTTTCGAAATAAATTCCGGTGCACGGCTGAAAATTAATTTCCTATTAAAAAAGACTATTTACAAATGAAAGAAGTAAAAATTTTTCGGTTTTAAAGTAGTTCACCTGCGTGAGTTTTTTGAAATGCAAAATAAATTAAAACCGAATATTGTTTAAACAATGAAAGAATTGAATATTAAATACGTGAATAATCACATTGCTAACAAATCGTAAACCAACTTAGAGAAAAATGTCCAAGACGGGAATCGAACCCGGGCCCCTGGAGCTCCAGTGCTCTAACACTAAGCCACAAGGACGGTGCCCAGCTTGGCATCTGTCACTTATATAAGTCTGTTTACGACTTGTTAGCAATGTGATTATTCACGTATTTAATATTCAATAATTTGAAACGTAATTTCACTGCTGAAATGTAGTTGAAAAATTAATTAAAAATGTATAATCTCCGATACTGGGTTCATTTGCTACTCATGTTTCGCCACTAGATTGTGTGCTCATGAAGTCTCTTCCATCTAGTTCTGTGGCTGCAACCTTACCGAATTTTATAAGTGTGATATGCCATCGTCCTTGTGGCTTAGTGGTAGAGCATTGGAGATCAATTCCAGTTTGATTCCCGGCTTGGGCATAAGCACATTTTCAAATGAATGGTGTAAAAATTTTTCGGTTTTAAATTAGTTCGCCAGTGTGAGTTTTTAGAAATGTAAAATAAAGTAAAACCGAATACATTGTTTAAAAAATGAAACCATTGTTAGGGAATCCTGGAAACTGATATACTTAATACAAAACACGCAATATTTTCGCATTACATTCCGGTGCACGGCTGAAAATTAATTTCCTAATAAATAAGCACATTTCCAAATGAATGACGTAAAAAATTTCGGTTTTAAAGTAGATCACCTGTGTGAGTTTTTAGAAATGTAAAATAAAGTAAAATCGACTACATTGTTTAAACAATGAAACCATTGTTAAGAATTCTTGGAAAATGATATACCGAATACAAAACACGCAATATTTTCGCATTACATTCCAGTGCACGGCTGAAAATTAATTTCCTAATAAAAAAGCACATTTCCAAATGAATGACGTAAATATTTTTTCGTTTTAAAGTTGTTCGCCTGTGTGAATTTTTAGAAATGAAAAATGAAGAAAAACCGAATACATTGTTTAAACAATGAAATCAATGTTAGGGAACCCTGGTAATTCACATACCGAATACAAAACACGCAATATTGTCGAATTAAATTCCGGTGCACGGCTGAAAATTAATTTCCTAATAAAAAAGCCTATTTACAAATGAATGAAGTAAAAATTTATCGGTTTTAAAGTAGTTCACCTGTGTGAGTTTCTTGAAATGCAAAATAAAGTAAAACCGAATATTGTTTAAACAATGAAACCATTGAATATTAAATACGTGAATAATCACATTGCTAACAAGTCGTAAACCAACTTAGTGAAAATTGTCCAAGACGGGAATCAATCCCGGGCCCCTGGAGCTCCAGTGCTCTAACACTAAGCCACAAGGACGGTGCCCAGCTTGGCGTCTGTCACTTATATAAGTCTGTTTATGACTTGTTAGCAATGTGACTATTCACGTATTTAATATTCAATAATTTGAAGCGTAATTTCACTGCTGAAATGTAGCTGAAAAATTAATTAATAATGTATATTCACCGATGCTGGGTTCATTTGCTACTCATGTTTCGCCACAAGATTGTGTGCTCATGAAGTCTTTTCCATCTAGTGCTGTGGTTGCAACCTTACCGACTTTTATAAGTGAGAGATGCCGTAGTCCTTGTGGCTTAGTGGTAGAGCATTGGAGATCTATTCCAGGGGACCGGGTTCGATTCCCGGCTTGGGCATAAGCACATTTTCAAATGAATGGTGTAAAAATTTTTCGGTTATAAAGTAGTTCGCCAGTATGAGTTTTTAGAAATGTAAAATAAAGTAAAACCGAATACATTGTTTAAAAAATGAAACCATTGTTAGGGAATCCTGGAAACTGATATACCGAATACAAAACACGCAATATTTTCGAATTAAATTCCGGTGCACGGCTGAAAATTAATTTCCTAATAAATAAGCACATTTCCAAACGAATGACGTAAAAAATTTTCGGTTTTAAAGTAGATCACCTGTGTGAGTTTTTAGAAATGTAAAATAAAGTAAAACCGAATACATTGTTTAAACAATGAAACCATTGTTAAGAATTCCTGGAAAATGATATACCGAATACAAAACACGCAATATTTTCGCAATACATTCCGGTGCACGGTTGAAAATTAATTTCCTAATAAAAAAGCACATTTCCAAATGAATGACGTAAATATTTTTTCGTTTTAAAGGTGTTCGCCGGTGTGAATTTCTAGAAATGTAAAATAAAGTAAAACTGAATAAGTTGTTTAAACAATGAAACCATTGTTAGGGAATCCTGGAAACTGATATACCGAATACAAAACACGCAATATTTTCGAATTACATTCCGGTGCACGGCTGAAAATTAATTTCCTAATAAAAAAGCACATTTCCAAATGAATGAAGTAAATATTTTTTCGTTTTAAATGTGTTCGCCGGTGTGAATTTCTAGAAATGTAAAATAAAGTAAAACTGAATACGTTGTTTAAACAATGAAACCATTGTTAGGGAATCCTGGAAACTGATATACCGAATAAAAAACACGCAATATTTTCGCATTACATTCCGGTGCACGGCTGAAAATTAATTTCCTAATAAATAAGCACATTTCCAAATGAATGACGTAAAAAATTTTCGGTTTTAAAGTAGATCACCTGTGTGAGTTTTTAGAAATGTAAAATAAAGTAAAACAGAATACTTTGTTTAAACAATGAAACCATTGTTAAGAATTCCTGGAAAATGATATACCGAATACAAAACACGCAATATTTTCGCATTACATTCCGGTGCACGCACTTTAAAAAAAATTCCGCAACGTTCCTTGGAAAAAATGGGCAGCTGAGTTGCCCATTATTTCCAAGAAACATTTCTTGAAAATGACTGGAACTTTACTGTATATGTTAAAAACTTTCTACAGAAATGCCAGTAAGTTTCCTGCGAAGTACCAGGAATATTTCTGTTGACAGCAAAACATTACTGACATTTCACAGCATGCGGGATCCGCAGACGATTTTTACATTTCCAGTTGGCAATTTTCGCTTTATTATCATTATTTGTTAGAATGAAAAAATATTTTGAAATTGACATCAAAATTATTATTTATAATTTACACGAAAAAATAAATTTTCAGTTAAAATTCAATAAAGTAAATATATATATGATATATTGTTTCTGAACTTTGCTTAAAATATAAAAATATATAAATGTAAATAATAATTAGAAAAAAAATCTAGACATAAAATATTTTGAATTTTCGTTAGTAATTATGTTAGTTTACAAGTTAGATAAAATACATATAAATTTTCATAAAAAAAAAAAAAAAACGTAAACGTAATTGTATATTTTTTCCGAAAATAAAAAAAAATTCAAATTTGCAGCAATTCAAAGTGTCAAATATATATCAAATATAAATCAAATTGTAATAAGGTGGTAAAATATAAAATTAATTAAAAAAGAAAAAAAAAGTCCAGAGGCAGCATCGAACTCGGGCCGTACGGGTAGCGTGCGAGCTTTCTGCGTCCACAACACGAAAGACACGTTCCGAGGTACAAACTAATGGGTATTTGAAACGTATGCTAAAGCTCGGCATCTAATTTCTGAAAATCTAAGTCCCATTTGAAGAAATCCTTTCACAAGAATAATTAGAGATAAGAACTCTAAAACATACTTTAAATTAATCAAAATCGGTGAGAATCATGTTTGATGGTCCCCTGGTTATTGGAGATCCAAATAATAGGTGTATTCTTTTTACACGGTCTGCTCCTTAAACATTCCACAGACAAGTACGAGATATAATCTCTTAGCGATGTCACGGAGGTATTGTATTTTCATCTGAATTGTCGTGACAATAGCGACGTAAAGGATTGAGTCGTCTATTGATTTATTTGCATTCCATATTGATTTTTTTACATTCATTTAAGAAATTCTTTTTCGACAATCGCGCGCGAGAAACGGATTATAGCAAAAAAAATAATAAATTGCGGCCGCAGCATTTTGCTGTTTCCAACTTTTGGTTCAGGAACGTTTCAGAGAAGAAAACCAGAATTTCACAGGAAAGAGCTAAATTATTCTGAAAACCTGAGAAAAGGCGCAACGTTCCTGGATTTTACATGGAACGTTACCATTTTTTTTTTTTTTAAGAATTGTTAAGAATTCCTGGAAAATGATATACCGAATACAAAACACGCAATATTTTCGCATTACATTCCGGTGCACGGTTGAAAATTAATTTCCTAATAAAAAAGCACATTTCCAAATGAATGACGTAAATATTTTTTCGTTTTAAAGTTGTTCGCCTGAGAAAATTTTTAGAAATGTAAAATGAAGTAAAACCGAATACATTGTTTAAACAATAAAAACCATTGTTAAGAATTCCTGGAAAATGATATACCGAATACAAAACACGCAATATTTTCGCATTACATTCCGGTGCACGGCTGAAAATTAATTTTCTAATAAAAAAGCACATTTCCAAATGAATGACGTAAATATTTTTTCGTTTTAAAGGTGTTCGCCTGTGTGAATTTTTAGAAGTGTATAATAAAGTAAAACTGAATGCATTGTTTAAACAATGAGACCATTGTTAGGAAATAATTGAAACTGATATACTGAATACAAAACACGCAATATTTTCGAATTAAATTCTGGTGTACGGCTGAAAATTAATTTTCTAATAAATAAGCACATTTCCAAATGAAAGACGTAAAAAGTTCTCGGTTTTAAAGTTTTTCGCCTGTGTGAATTTTTAGAAATGTAAAATGAAGCAAAACTGAATACATTGTTTAAACAATGAAACCAATGTTAGGAAATCTTGGAAAATGATATACCGAATACCAAACACGCAATATTTTCGCATTACATTCCGGTGCACGGCTGAAAATTAATTTCGTAATAAAAAAGCACATTTCCAAATGAATGACGTAAATATTTTTTCGTTTTAAAGGTGTTCGCCTGTGTGAATTTTTAGAAATGTATAATAAAGTAAAACTGAATGCATTGTTTAAACAATGAGACCATTGTTAGGAAATAATTGAAACTGATATACTGAATACAAAACACGCAATATTTTCGAATTAAATTCTGGTGCACGGCTGAAAATTAATTTTCTAATAAATAAGCACATTTCCAAATGAAAGACGTAAAAATTTCTCGGTTTTAAAGTTGTTCGCCTGTGTGAATTTTTAGAAATGTAAAATGAAGCAAAACAGAATACATTGCTTAAACAATGAAACCATTGTTAGGAAATCTTGGAAAATGATATACCGAATACAAAACACGCAATATTTTCGCATTAAGTTCCGGTGCACGGCTGAAAATTAATTTCGTAATAAAAAAGCACATTTCCAAATGAATGACGTAAATATTTTTTCGTTTTAAAGTTGTTCGCCTGTGTGAATTTTTAGAAATGTAAAATGAAGAAAAACCGAATACATTGTTTAAACGATGAAACCATTGTTAGGGAACCCTGGAAATTGATATACCGATTACAAAACACGCAATATTGTCGACTTAAATTCCGGTGCACGGCTGAAAAATAATTTCCTAATAAAAAATCCTATTTACAAATGAATGAAGTAAAAATTTATCGGATTTAAAGTAGTTCACCTGTATGAGCTTTTTGAAATGCAAAATAAAGTAAAACCGAATATTGTTTAAACAATGAAACCATTGAATATTAAATACGTGAATAATCACATTGCTAACAAGTCGTAAACCAACTTAGTGAAAAATGTCCAAGACGGGAATCGATCCCGGGCCCCTGGAGCTCCAGTGCTCTAACTCTAAGCCACAAGGACGGTGCCCAGCTTGGCATCTGTCACTTATATAAGTCTGTTTACGACTTGTTAGCAATGTGATTATTCACGTATGTAATATTCAGTAATTTGAAGCGTAATTTCCCTGCTGAAATGTAGTTGAGAAATTAATTAAAAATGTATATTCACCGATACTGGGTTCATTTGCTACTCATGTTTCGCCACAAGATTGTGTAATCATGAAGTCTTTTCCATCTAGTGCTGTGGTTGCAACCTTACCGACTTTTATAAGTGAGAGATGCCGTAGTCTTTGTGGCTTAGTGGTAGAGCATTGGAGATCTATTCCAGGGGACCGGGTTCAATTCCCGGCTTGGGCATAAGCACATTTTCAAATGAATGGTGTAAAAATTTTTCGGTTTTAAAGTAGTTCGCCAGTGTGAGTTTTTAGAAATGTAAAATAAAGTAAAACCGAATACATTGTTTAAAAAATAAAACCATTGTTAGGAAATCTTGGAAAATGATATACCGAATACAAAACACGCAATATTTTCGCATTACATTCCGGTGCACGGCTGAAAATTAATTTCCTAATAAATAAGCACATTTAAAAATGAATGACGTAAAAATTTTTCGGTTTTAAAGTTGTTCGCCAGTGTGAGTTTTTAGAAATGTAAAATAAAGTAAAACTGAATGCATTGTTCAAACAATGAGACCATTGTTAGGAAATCCTTGAAACTGATATACCGAATACAAAACACGCAATATTTTCGAATTAAATTCTGGTGCACGCCTGAAAATTAATTTTCTAATAAAAAAGCACATTTACAAATGAGAGACGTAAAAAATTCTCGGTTTTAAAGTTGTTCGCCTGTGTGAATTTTTAGAAATGTAAAATGAAGCAAAACTGAATACATTGTTTAAACAATGAAACCATTGTTATGAAATCTTGGAAAATGACATACCGAATACAAAACACGCAATATTTTCGCATTACATTCCGGTGCACGGCTGAAAATTAATTTTCTAATAAAAAAGCACATTTACAAATGAGAGACGTAAAAAATTCTCGGTTTTATAGTTGTTCGCCTGTGTGAATTTTTAGAAATGTAAAATGAAGCAAAACTGAATACATTGTTTAAACAATGAAACCATTGTTATGAAATCTTGGAAAATGATATACCGAATACAAAACACGCAATATTTTCGCATTACATTCCGGTGCACGGCTGAAAATTAATTTCCTAATAAAAAAGCACATTTCCAAGTGAATGACGTAAATATTTTTTCGTTTTAAAGGTGTTCGCCTGTGTGAAATTTTAAAAATGTAAAATAAAGTAAAACTGAATACATTGTTTAAACAATGAAACCATTGTTAGGGAACCCTGGAAATTGATATACCGAATACAAAACACGCAATATTTTCGAATTACCTTCCGGTGCACGGCTGAAAATTAATTTCCTAATAAAAAAGCACATTTCCAAATGAAATAAGTAAATATTTTTTCGTTTTAAAGGTGTTCGCCGGTGTGAATTTCTAGAAATGTAAAATAAAGTAAAACTGAATACATTGTTTAAACAATGAAACCATTGTTAGGAAATCCTAGAAACTGATATACCGAATGCAAAATACGCAATATTTTCGAATTAAATTCCGGTGCACGGCTGAAAATTAATTTCCTAATAAATAAGCACATTTCAAAATTAATGACGTAAAAATATGTCGGTTTTAAATTTGTTCGCCTGTGTGAATTTTTAGAAATGTAAAATGAAGCAAAACTGAATACATTGTTTAAACAATGAAACCATTGTTAGGAAATCTTGGAAAATGATATACCGAATACAAAACACGCAATATTTTCGCATTACATTCCGGTGCACGGCTGAAAATTAATTTCCTAATAAAAAAGCACGTTTCCAAATGAATGACGTAAATATTTTTTCGTTTTAAAGGTGTTCGCCTGTGTGAATTTTTAAAAATGTAAAATAAAGTAAAACTGAATACATTGTTTAAACAATGAAACCATTGTTAGGGAACCCTGGAAATTGATATACCGAATGCAAAACACGCAATATTTTCGAATTACATTCCGGTGCACGGCTGAAAATTAATTTCCTAATAAAAAAGCACATTTCCAAATGAAATAAGTAAATATTTTTTCGTTTTAAAGGTGTTCGCCGGTGTGAATTTCTTGATATGTAAAATAAAGTAAATCTGAATACATTGTTTAAACAATGAAACCATTGTTAGGAAATCCTAGAAACTGATATACCGAATACAAAACACGCAATATTTTCGAATTAAATTCCGGTGCACGGCTGAAAATTAATTTCCTAATAAATAAGCACATTTAAAAATGAATGACGTAAAAATTTTTCGGTTTTAAAGTTGTTCGCCAGTGTGAGTTTTTAGAAATGTAAAATAAAGTAAAACTGAATGCATTGTTCAAACAATGAGACCATTGTTAGGAAATCCTTGAAACTGATATACCGAATACAAAACACGCAATATTTTCGCATTACATTCCGGTGCACGGCTGAAAATTAATTTCCTAATAAAAAAGCACATTTCCAAATGAATGAAGTAAATATTTTTTCGTTTTAAAGGTGATCGCCGGTGTGAATTTCTAGAAATGTAAAATAAAGTAAAACTGAATACATTGTTTAAACAATGAAACCATTGTTAAGAATTCCTGTAAAATGATATACCGAATACAAAACACGCAATATTTTCGCATTACATTTCGGTGCACGGCTGAAAATTAATTTCCTAATAAAAAAGCACATTTCCACATGAATGACGTAAAATTTTTCGGTTTTAAAGTTGTTCTCAAATGTGAGTTTTTAGAAATGTAAAATGAAGAAAAACAAGATACATTGTTTAAACAATGAGAACATTGTTAGGAAATCCTTGAAACTGATATACCGAATACAAAACACGCAATATTTTCGAATTAAATTCTGGTGCACGCCTGAAAATTAATTTTCTAATAAAAAAGCACATTTACAAATGAGAGACGTAAAAAATTCTCGGTTTTAAAGTTGTTCGCCTGTGTGAATTTTTAGAAATGTAAAATGAAGCAAAACTGAATACATTGTTTAAACAATGAAACCATTGTTAGGAAATCTTGGAAAATGATATACCGAATACAAAACACGCAATATTTTCGCATTACATTCCGGTGCACGGCTGAAAATTAATTTCCTAATAAAAAAGCACGTTTCCAAATGAATGACGTAAATATTTTTCCGTTTTAAAGGTGTTCGCCTGTGTGAATTTTTAAAAATGTAAAATAAAGTAAAACTGAATACATTGTTTAAACAATGAAACCATTGTTAGGGAACCCTGGAAATTGATATACCGAATACAAAACACGCAATATTTTCGAATTACCTTCCGGTGCACGGCTGAAAATTAATTTCCTAATAAAAAAGCACATTTCCAAATGAAATAAGTAAATAATTTTTCGTTTTAAAGGTGTTCGCCGGTGTGAATTTCTAGAAATGTAAAATAAAGTAAAACTGAATACATTGTTTAAACAATGAAACCATTGTTAGGAAATCCTAGAAACTGATATACCGAATGCAAAATACGCAATATTTTCGAATTAAATTCCGGTGCACGGCTGAAAATTAATTTCCTAATAAATAAGCACATTTAAAAATGAATGACGTAAAAATTTTTCGGTTTTAAAGTTGTTCGCCAGTGTGAGTTTTTAGAAATGTAAAATAAAGTAAAACTGAATGCATTGTTCAAACAATGAGACCATTTTTATGAAATCGTTGAAACTGATATACCGAATACAAAACACGCAATATTTTCGAATTAAATTCCGGTGCACGGCTGAAAATTAATCTCCTAATAAAAAAGCCTATTTACAAATGAATGAAGTAAACATTTTTCGGTTTTAAAGTAGTTCACCTGCGTGAGTTTTTTGAAATGCAAAATCGAATATTGTTTAACCAATGAAACCATTGAATATTAAATACGTGAATAATCACATTGCTAACAAATCGTAAACCAACTTAGTGAAAAATGTCCAAGACGGTAATCGATCCCGGGCCCCTGCAGCTCCAGTGCTCAATCACTAAGCCACAAGGACGGTGCCCAGCTTGGCATCTGTCACTTATATAAGTCTGTTAACGACTTGTTAGCAATGTGATTATTCACGTATTTAATATTCAGTAATTTGAAACGTAATTTCCCTGCTGAAATGTAGTTGAGAAATTAATTAAAAATGTATATTCACCGATACTGGGTTCATTTGCTACTCATGTTTCGCCACAAGATTGTGTAATCATGAAGTCTTTTCCATCTAGTGCTGTGGTTGCAACCTTACCGAATTTTATAAGTGAGAGATGCCGTAGTCTTTGTGGCTTAGTGGTAGAGCATTGGAGATCTATTCCAGGGGACCGGGTTCAATTCCCGGCTTGGGCATAAGCACATTTTCAAATGATTGGTGTAAAAATTTTTCGGTTTTAAAGTAGTTCGCCAGTGTGAGTTTTTAGAAATGTAAAATAAAGTAAAACCGAATACATTGTTTAAAAAATAAAACCATTGTTAGGAAATCTTGGAAAATGATATACCGAATACAAAACACGCAATATTTTCGCATTACATTCCGGTGCACGGCTGAAAATTAATTTCCTAATAAAAAAGCACATTTCCAAATGAAATAAGTAAATATTTTTTCGTTTTAAAGGTGTTCGCCGGTGTGAATTTCTTGAAATGTAAAATAAAGTAAATCTGAATACATTGTTTAAACAATGAAACCATTGTTAAGAATTCCTGGAAAATGATATACCTAATACAAAACACGCAATATTTTCGCATTACATTTCGGTGCACGGCTGAAAATTAATTTCCTAATAAAAAAGCACATTTCCACATGAATGACGTAAATTTTTTCGGTTTTAAAGTTGTTCTCAAATGTGAGTTTTTAGAAATGTAAAATGAAGAAATATCAAATACATTGTTTAAACAATGAGAACATTGTTAGGAAATCCTTGAAACTGATATACCGAATACAAAACACGCAATATTTTCGAATTAAATTCTGGTGCACGCCTGAAAATTAATTTTCTAATAAAAAAGCACATTTACAAATGAGAGACGTAAAAAATTTTCGGTTTTAAAGTTGTTCGCCTGTGTGAATTTTTAGAAATGTAAAATGAAGCAAAACTGAATACATTGTTTAAACAATGAAACCATTGTTATGAGATCATGGAAAATGATATACCGAATACAAAACACGCAATATTTTCGCATTACATTCCGGTGCACGGCTGAAAATTAATTTCCTAATAAAAAAGCACATTTCCAAATGAATGACGTAAATATTTTTTCGTTTTAAAGGTGTTCGCCTGTGTGAAATTTTAAAAATGTAAAATAAAGTAAAACTGAATACATTGTTTAAACAATGAAACCATTGTTAGGGAACCCTGGAAATTGATATACCGAATACAAAACACGCAATATTTTCGAATTACCTTCCGGTGCACGGCTGAAAATTAATTTCCTAATAAAAAAGCACATTTCCAAATGAAATAAGTAAATATTTTTTCGTTTTAAAGGTGTTCGCCGGTGTGAATTTCTAGAAATGTAAAATAAAGTAAAACTGAATACATTGTTTAAACAATGAAACCATTGTTAGGAAATCCTAGAAACTGATATACCGAATGCAAAATACGCAATATTTTCGAATTAAATTCCGGTGCACGGCTGAAAATTAATTTCCTAATAAATAAGCACATTTAAAAATTAATGACGTAAAAATATGTCGGTTTTAAATTTGTTCGCCTGTGTGAATTTTTAGAAATGTAAAATGAAGCAAAACTGAATACATTGTTTAAACAATGAAACCATTGTTAGGAAATCTTGGAAAATGATATACCGAATACAAAACACGCAATATTTTCGCATTACATTCCGGTGCACGGCTGAAAATTAATTTCCTAATAAAAAAGCACGTTTCCAAATGAATGACGTAAATATTTTTTCGTTTTAAAGGTGTTCGCCTGTGTGAATTTTTAAAAATGTAAAATAAAGTAAAACTGAATACATTGTTTAAACAATGAAACCATTGTTAGGGAACCCTGGAAATTGATATACCGAATGCAAAACACGCAATATTTTCGAATTACATTCCGGTGCACGGCTGAAAATTAATTTCCTAATAAAAAAGCACATTTCCAAATGAAATAAGTAAATATTTTTTCGTTTTAAAGGTGTTCGCCGGTGTGAATTTCTTGATATGTAAAATAAAGTAAATCTGAATACATTGTTTAAACAATGAAACCATTGTTAGGAAATCCTAGAAACTGATATACCGAATACAAAACACGCAATATTTTCGAATTAAATTCCGGTGCACGGCTGAAAATTAATTTCCTAATAAATAAGCACATTTAAAAATGAATGACGTAAAAATTTTTCGGTTTTAAAGTTGTTCGCCAGTGTGAGTTTTTAGAAATGTAAAATAAAGTAAAACTGAATGCATTGTTCAAACAATGAGACCATTGTTAGGAAATCCTTGAAACTGATATACCGAATACAAAACACGCAATATTTTCGCATTACATTCCGGTGCACGGCTGAAAATTAATTTCCTAATAAAAAAGCACATTTCCAAATGAATGAAGTAAATATTTTTTCGTTTTAAAGGTGATCGCCGGTGTGAATTTCTAGAAATGTAAAATAAAGTAAAACTGAATACATTGTTTAAACAATGAAACCATTGTTAAGAATTCCTGTAAAATGATATACCGAATACAAAACACGCAATATTTTCGCATTACATTTCGGTGCACGGCTGAAAATTAATTTCCTAATAAAAAAGCACATTTCCACATGAATGACGTAAAATTTTTCGGTTTTAAAGTTGTTCTCAAATGTGAGTTTTTAGAAATGTAAAATGAAGAAAAACAAGATACATTGTTTAAACAATGAAAACATTGTTAGGAAATCCTTGAAACTGATATACCGAATACAAAACACGCAATATTTTCGAATTAAATTCTGGTGCACGCCTGAAAATTAATTTTCTAATAAAAAAGCACATTTACAAATGAGAGACGTAAAAAATTCTCGGTTTTAAAGTTGTTCGCCTGTGTGAATTTTTAGAAATGTAAAATGAAGCAAAACTGAATACATTGTTTAAACAATGAAACGAATTGTTAGGAAATCTTGGAAAATGATATACCGAATACAAAACACGCAATATTTTCGCATTACATTCCGGTGCACGGCTGAAAATTAATTTCCTAATAAAAAAGCACGTTTCCAAATGAATGACGTAAATATTTTTCCGTTTTAAAGGTGTTCGCCTGTGTGAATTTTTAAAAATGTAAAATAAAGTAAAACTGAATACATTGTTTAAACAATGAAACCATTGTTAGGGAACCCTGGAAATTGATATACCGAATACAAAACACGCAATATTTTCGAATTACCTTCCGGTGCACGGCTGAAAATTAATTTCCTAATAAAAAAGCACATTTCCAAATGAAATAAGTAAATAATTTTTCGTTTTAAAGGTGTTCGCCGGTGTGAATTTCTAGAAATGTAAAATAAAGTAAAACTGAATACATTGTTTAAACAATGAAACCATTGTTAGGAAATCCTAGAAAATGATATACCGAATGCAAAATACGCAATATTTTCGAATTAAATTCCGGTGCACGGCTGAAAATTAATTTCCTAATAAATAAGCACATTTAAAAATGAATGACGTAAAAATTTTTCGGTTTTAAAGTTGTTCGCCAGTGTGAGTTTTTAGAAATGTAAAATAAAGTAAAACTGAATGCATTGTTCAAACAATGAGACCATTGTTATGAAATCGTTGAAACTGATATACCGAATACAAAACACGCAATATTTTCGAATTAAATTCCGGTGCACGGCTGAAAATTAATCTCCTAATAAAAAAGCCTATTTACAAATGAATGAAGTAAACATTTTTCGGTTTTAAAGTAGTTCACCTGCGTGAGTTTTTTGAAATGCAAAATCGAATATTGTTTAAACAATGAAACCATTGAATATTAAATACGTGAATAATCACATTGCTAACAAATCGTAAACCAACTTAGTGAAAAATGTCCAAGACGGTAATCGATCCCGGGCCCCTGCAGCTCCAGTGCTCAATCACTAAGCCACAAGGACGGTGCCCAGCTTGGCATCTGTCACTTATATAAGTCTGTTAACGACTTGTTAGCAATGTGATTATTCACGTATTTAATATTCAGTAATTTGAAACGTAATTTCCCTGCTGAAATGTAGTTGAGAAATTAATTAAAAATGTATATTCACCGATACTGGGTTCATTTGCTACTCATGTTTCGCCACAAGATTGTGTAATCATGAAGTCTTTTCCATCTAGTGCTGTGGTTGCAACCTTACCGAATTTTATAAGTGAGAGATGCCGTAGTCTTTGTGGCTTAGTGGTAGAGCATTGGAGATCTATTCCAGGGGACCGGGTTCAATTCCCGGCTTGGGCATAAGCACATTTTCAAATGAATGGTGTAAAAATTTTTCGGTTTTAAAGTAGTTCGCCAGTGTGAGTTTTTAGAAATGTAAAATAAAGTAAAACCGAATACATTGTTTAAAAAATAAAACCATTGTTAGGAAATCTTGGAAAATGATATACCGAATACAAAACACGCAATATTTTCGCATTACATTCCGGTGCACGGCTGAAAATTAATTTCCTAATAAAAAAGCACATTTCCAAATGAATGACGTAAATATTTTTTCGTTTTAAAGGTGTTCGCCTGTGTGAATGTTTAAAAATGTAAAATAAAGTAAAACTGAATACATTGTTTAAACAATGAAACCATTGTTAGGGAACCCTGGAAATTGATATACCGAATGCAAAACACGCAATATTTTCGAATTACATTCCGGTGCACGGCTGAAAATTAATTTCCTAATAAAAAAGCACATTTCCAAATGAAATAAGTAAATATTTTTTCGTTTTAAAGGTGTTCGCCGGTGTGAATTTCTTGAAATGTAAAATAAAGTAAATCTGAATACATTGTTTAAACAATGAAACCATTGTTAAGAATTCCTGGAAAATGATATACCTAATACAAAACACGCAATATTTTCGCATTACATTTCGGTGCACGGCTGAAAATTAATTTCCTAATAAAAAAGCACATTTCCACATGAATGACGTAAATTTTTTCGGTTTTAAAGTTGTTCTCAAATGTGAGTTTTTAGAAATGTAAAATGAAGAAATATCAAATACATTGTTTAAACAATGAGAACATTGTTAGGAAATCCTTGAAACTGATATACCGAATACAAAACACGCAATATTTTCGAATTAAATTCTGGTGCACGCCTGAAAATTAATTTTCTAATAAAAAAGCACATTTACAAATGAGAGACGTAAAAAATTTTCGGTTTTAAAGTTGTTCGCCTGTGTGAATTTTTAGAAATGTAAAATGAAGCAAAACTGAATACATTGTTTAAACAATGAAACCATTGTTATGAGATCTTGGAAAATGATATACCGAATACAAAACACGCAATATTTTCGCATTACATTCCGGTGCACGGCTGAAAATTAATTTCCTAATAAAAAAGCACATTTCCAAATGAATGACGTAAATATTTTTTCGTTTTAAAGGTGTTCGCCTGTGTGAAATTTTAAAAATGTAAAATAAAGTAAAACTGAATACATTGTTTAAACAATGAAACCATTGTTAGGGAACCCTGGAAATTGATATACCGAATACAAAACACGCAATATTTTCGAATTACCTTCCGGTGCACGGCTGAAAATTAATTTCCTAATAAAAAAGCACATTTCCAAATGAAATAAGTAAATATTTTTTCGTTTTAAAGGTGTTCGCCGGTGTGAATTTCTAGAAATGTAAAATAAAGTAAAACTGAATACATTGTTTAAACAATGAAACCATTGTTAGGAAATCCTAGAAACTGATATACCGAATGCAAAATACGCAATATTTTCGAATTAAATTCCGGTGCACGGCTGAAAATTAATTTCCTAATAAATAAGCACATTTAAAAATTAATGACGTAAAAATATGTCGGTTTTAAATTTGTTCGCCTGTGTGAATTTTTAGAAATGTAAAATGAAGCAAAACTGAATACATTGTTTAAACAATGAAACCATTGTTAGGAAATCTTGGAAAATGATATACCGAATACAAAACACGCAATATTTTCGAATTACATTCCGGTGCACGGCTGAAAATTAATTTCCTAATAAAAAAGCACATTTCCAAATGAAATAAGTAAATATTTTTTCGTTTTAAAGGTGTTCGCCGGTGTGAATTTCTTGAAATGTAAAATAAAGTAAATCTGAATACATTGTTTAAACAATGAAACCATTGTTAGGAAATCCTAGAAACTGATATACCGAATACAAAACACGCAATATTTTCGAATTAAATTCCGGTGCACGGCTGAAAATTAATTTCCTAATAAATAAGCACATTTAAAAATGAATGACGTAAAAATTTTTCGGTTTTAAAGTTGTTCGCCAGTGTGAGTTTTTAGAAATGTAAAATAAAGTAAAACTGAATGCATTGTTCAAACAATGAGACCATTGTTAGGAAATCCTTGAAACTGATATACCGAATACAAAACACGCAATATTTTCGCATTACATTCCGGTGCACGGCTGAAAATTAATTTCCTAATAAAAAAGCACATTTCCAAATGAATGAAGTAAATATTTTTTCGTTTTAAAGGTGATCGCCGGTGTGAATTTCTAGAAATGTAAAATAAAGTAAAACTGAATACATTGTTTAAACAATGAAACCATTGTTAGGGAACCCTGGAAATTGATATACCGAATACAAAACACGCAATATTTTCGAATTACATTCCGGTGCACGGCTGAAAATTAATTTCCTAATAAAAAAGCACATTTCCAAATGAAATAAGTAAATATGTTTTCGTTTTAAAGGTGTTCGCCGGTGTGAATTTCTAGAAATGTAAAATAAAGTAAAACTGAATACATTGTTTAAACAATGAAACCATTGTTAGGAAATCCTAGAAACTGATATACGAATACAAAACACGCAATATTTTCGAATTAAATTCCGGTGCACGGCTGAAAATTAATTTCCTAATAAATAAGCACATTTAAAAATTAATGACGTAAAAATATGTCGGTTTTAAATTTGTTCGCCTGTGTGAATTTTTAGAAATGTAAAATGAAGCAAAACTGAATACATTGTTTAAACAATGAAACCATTGTTAGGAAATCTTGGAAAATGATATACCGAATACAAAACACGCAATATTTTCGCATTACATTCCGGTGCACGGCTGAAAATTAATTTCCTAATAAAAAAGCACGTTTCCAAATGAATGACGTAAATATTTTTTCATTTTAAAGGTGTTCGCCTGTGTGAATTTTTAAAAATGTAAAATAAAGTAAAACTGAATACATTGTTTAAACAATGAAACCATTGTTAGGGAACCCTGGAAATTGATATACCGAATACAAAACACGCAATATTTTCGCATTACATTCCGGTGCACGGCTGAAAATTAATTTCCTAATAAAAAAGCACGTTTCCAAATGAATGACGTAAAAATTTTTCGGTTTTAAAGTTGTTCGCAGTGTGAGTTTTTAGAAATGTAAAATAAAGTAAAACAGAATGCATTGTTCAAACAATGAGAGCATTGTTATGAAATCGTTGAAACTGATATACCAAATACAAAACACGCAATATTTTCGAATTAAATTCCGGTGCACGGCTGAAAATTAATTTCCTAATAAAAAAGCCTATTTACAAATGAATGAAGTAAACATTTTTCGGTTTTAAAGTAGTTCACCTGCGTGAGTTTTTTGAAATGCAAAATCGAATATTGTTTAAACAATGAAACCATTGAATATTAAATACGTGAATAATCACATTGCTAACAAATCGTAAACCAACTTAGTGAAAAATGTCCAAGACGGTAATCGATCCCGGGCCCCTGCAGCTCCAGTGCTCAATCACTAAGCCACAAGGACGGTGCCCAGCTTGGCATCTGTCACTTATATAAGTCTGTTAACGACTTGTTAGCAATGTGATTATTCACGTATTTAATAATCAGTAATTTGAAACGTAATTTCCCTGCTGAAATGTAGTTGAGAAATTAATTAAAAATGTATATTCACCGATACTGGGTTCATTTGCTACTCATGTTTCGCCACAAGATTGTGTAATCATGAAGTCTTTTCCATCTAGTGCTGTGGTTGCAACCTTACCGAATTTTATAAGTGAGAGATGCCGTAGTCTTTGTGGCTTAGTGGTAGAGCATTGGAGATCTATTCCAGGGGACCGGGTTCAATTCCCGGCTTGGGCATAAGCACATTTTCAAATGAATGGTGTAAAAATTTTTCGGTTTTAAAGTAGTTCGCCAGTGTGAGTTTTTAGAAATGTAAAATAAAGTAAAACCGAATACATTGTTTAAAAAATAAAACCATTGTTAGGAAATCTTGGAAAATGATATACCGAATACAAAACACGCAATATTTTCGCATTACATTCCGGTGCACGGCTGAAAATTAATTTCCTAATAAAAAAGCACATTTCCAAATGAATGACGTAAATATTTTTTCGTTTTAAAGGTGTTCGCCTGTGTGAATTTTTAAAAATGTAAAATAAAGTAAAACTGAATACATTGTTTAAACAATGAAACCATTGTTAGGGAACCCTGGAAATTGATATACCGAATGCAAAACACGCAATATTTTCGAATTACATTCCGGTGCACGGCTGAAAATTAATTTCCTAATAAAAAAGCACATTTCCAAATGAAATAAGTAAATATTTTTTCGTTTTAAAGGTGTTCGCCGGTGTGAATTTCTTGAAATGTAAAATAAAGTAAATCTGAATACATTGTTTAAACAATGAAACCATTGTTAGGAAATCCTAGAAACTGATATACCGAATACAAAACACGCAATATTTTCGAATTAAATTCCGGTGCACGGCTGAAAATTAATTTCCTAATAAATAAGCACATTCAAAAATGAATGACGTAAAAATTTTTCGGTTTTAAAGTTGTTCGCCAGTGTGAGTTTTTAGAAATGTAAAATAAAGTAAAACTGAATGCATTGTTCAAACAATGAGACCATTGTTAGGAAATCCCTTAAACTGATATACCGAATACAAAACACGCAATATTTTCGCATTACATTCCGGTGCACGGCTGAAAATTAATTTCCTAATAAAAAAGCACATTTCCAAATGAATGAAGTAAATATTTTTTCGTTTTAAAGGTGATCGCCGGTGTGAATTTCTAGAAATGTAAAATAAAGTAAAACTGAATACTTTGTTTAAACAATGAAACCATTGTTAAGAATTCCTGGAAAATGATATTCCGAATACAAAACACGCAATATTTTCGAATTACATTCCGGTGCACGGCTGAAAATTAATTTCCTAATAAAAAAGCACATTTCCAAATGAAATAAGTAAATATGTTTTCGTTTTAAAGGTGTTCGCCGGTGTGAATTTCTAGAAATGTATAATAAAGTAAAACTGAATACATTGTTTAAACAATGAAACCATTGTTAGGAAATCCTAGAAATTGATATACGAATACAAAACACGCAATATTTTCGAATTAAATTCCGGTGCACGGCTGAAAATTAATTTCCTAATAAATAAGCACATTTAAAAATGAATGACGTAAAAATTTTTCGGTTTTAAAGTTGTTCGCAGTGTGAGTTTTTAGAAATGTAAAATAAAGTAAAACAGAATGCATTGTTCAAACAATGAGACCATTGTTATGAAATCGTTGAAACTGATATACCAAATACAAAACACGCAATATTTTCGAATTAAATTCCGGTGCACGGCTGAAAATTAATTTCCTAATAAAAAAGCCTATTTACAAATGAATGAAGTAAACATTTTTCGGTTTTAAAGTAGTTCACCTGCGTGAGTTTTTTGAAATGCAAAATCGAATATTGTTTAAACAATGAAAACATTGAATATTAAATACGTGAATAATCACATTGCTAACAAATCGTAAACCAACTTAGTGAAAAATGTCCAAGACGGTAATCGATCCCGGGCCCCTGCAGCTCCAGTGCTCAATCACTAAGCCACAAGGACGGTGCCCAGCTTGGCATCTGTCACTTATATAAGTCTGTTAACGACTTGTTAGCAATGTGATTATTCACGTATTTAATAATCAGTAATTTGAAACGTAATTTCCCTGCTGAAATGTAGTTGAGAAATTAATTAAAAATGTATATTCACCGATACTGGGTTCATTTGCTACTCATGTTTCGCCACAAGATTGTGTAATCATGAAGTCTTTTCCATCTAGTGCTGTGGTTGCAACCTTACCGAATTTTATAAGTGAGAGATGCGGTAGTCTTTGTGGCTTAGTGGTAGAGCATTGGAGATCTATTCCAGGGGACCGGGTTCAATTCCCGGCTTGGGCATAAGCACATTTTCAAATGAATGGTGTAAAAATTTTTCGGTTTTAAAGTAGTTCGCCAGTGTGAGTTTTTAGAAATGTAAAATAAAGTAAAACCGAATACATTGTTTAAAAAATAAAACCATTGTTAGGAAATCTTGGAAAATGATATACCGAATACAAAACACGCAATATTTTCGCATTACATTCCGGTGCACGGCTGAAAATTAATTTCCTAATAAAAAAGCACATTTCCAAATGAAATAAGTAAATATTTTTTCGTTTTAAAGGTGTTCGCCGGTGTGAATTTCTTGAAATGTAAAATAAAGTAAATCTGAATACATTGTTTAAACAATGAAACCATAGTTAGGAAATCCTAGAAACTGATATACCGAATACAAATCACGCAATATTTTCGAATTAAATTCCGGTGCACGGCTGAAAATTAATTTCCTAATAAATAAGCACATTTAAAAATGAATGACGTAAAAATTTTTCGGTTTTAAAGTTGTTCGCCAGTGTGAGTTTTTAGAAATGTAAAATAAAGTAAAACTGAATGCATTGTTCAAACAATGAGACCATTGTTAGGAAATCCTTGAAACTGATATACCGAATACAAAACACGCAATATTTTCGAATTACATTCCGGTGCACGGCTGAAAATTAATTTCCTAATAAAAAAGCACATTTCCACATGAATGACGTAAATTTTTTCGGTTTTAAAGTTGTTATCAAATGTGAGTTTTTAGAAATGTAAAATGAAGAAATACCAAATACATTGTTTAAACAATGAGAACATTGTTAGGAAATCCTTGAAACTGATATACCGAATACAAAACACGCAATATTTTCGAATTAAATTCTGGTGCACGCCTGAAAATTAATTTTCTAATAAAAAAGCACATTTACAAATGAGAGACGTAAAAAATTCTCGGTTTTAAAGTTGTTCGCTTGTGTGAATTTTTAGAAATGTAAAATGAAGCAAAACTGAATACATTGTTTAAACAATGAAACCATTGTTATGAAATCTTGGAAAATGATATACCGAATACAAAACACGCAATATTTTCGCATTACATTCCGGTGCACGGCTGAAAATTAATTTCCTAATAAAAAAGCACATTTTCAAATGAATGACGTAAATATTTTTTCGTTTTAAAGGTGTTCGCCTGTGTGAAATTTTAAAAATGTAAAATAAAGTAAAACTGAATACATTGTTTAAACAATGAAACCATTGTTAGGGAACCCTGGAAATTGATATACCGAATACAAAACACGCAATATTTTCGAATTACCTTCCGGTGCACGGCTGAAAATTAATTTCCTAATCAAAAAGCACATTTCCAAATGAAATAAGTAAATATTTTTTCGTTTTAAAGGTGTTCGCCGGTGTGAATTTCTAGAAATGTAAAATAAAGTAAAACTGAATACATTGTTTAAACAATGAAACCATTGTTAGGAAATCCTAGAAACTGATATACCGAATGCAAAATACGCAATATTTTCGAATTAAATTCCGGTGCACGGCTGAAAATTAATTTCCTAATAAATAAGCACATTTAAAAATGAATGACGTAAAAATTTTTCGGTTTTAAAGTTGTTCGCCAGTGTGAGTTTTTAGAAATGTAAAATAAAGTAAAACTGAATGCATTGTTCAAACAATGAGACCATTGTTAGGAAATCTTGGAAAATGATATACCGAATACAAAACACGCAATATTTTCGCATTACATTCCGGTGCACGGCTGAAAATTAATTTCCTAATAAAAAAAGCACATTTCCAAATGAATGACGTAAATATTTTTTCGTTTTAAAGGTGTTCGCCTGTGTGAATTTTTAAAAATGTAAAATAAAGTGAAACTGAATACATTGTTTAAACAATGAAACCATTGTTAGGAAATCCTAGAAACTGATATACGAATACAAAACACGCAATATTTTCGAATTAAATTCCGGTGCACGGCTGAAAATTAATTTCCTAATAAATAAGCACATTTAAAAATTAATGACGTAAAAATATGTCGGTTTTAAATTTGTTCGCCTGTGTGAATTTTTAGAAATGTAAAATGAAGCAAAACTGAATACATTGTTTAAACAATGAAACCATTGTTAGGAAATCTTGGAAAATGATATACCGAATACAAAACACGCAATATTTTCGCATTACATTCCGGTGCACGGCTGAAAATTAATTTCCTAATAAAAAAGCACATTTCCAAATGAAATAAGTAAATATGTTTTCGTTTTAAAGGTGTTCGCCGGTGTGAATTTCTAGAAATGTAAAATAAAGTAAAACTGAATACATTGTTTAAACAATGAAACCATTGTTAGGAAATCCTAGAAACTGATATACCGAATACAAAACACGCAATATTTTCGAATTACATTCCGGTGCACGGCTGAAAATTAATTTTCTAATAAAAAAGCACATTTCCACATGAATGACGTAAATTTTTTCGGTTTTAAAGTTGTTATCAAATGTGAGTTTTTAGAAATGTAAAATGAAGAAATACCAAATACATTGTTTAAACAATGAGAACATTGTTGGGAAATCCTTGAAACTGATATACCGAATACAAAACACGCAATATTTTCGAATTAAATTCTGGTGCACGCCTGAAAATTAATTTTCTAATAAAAAAGCACATTTACAAATGAGAGACGTAAAAAATTCTCGGTTTTAAAGTTGTTCGCTTGTGTGAATTTTTAGAAATGTAAAATGAAGCAAAACTGAATACATTGTTTAAACAATGAAACCATTGTTATGAAATCTTGGAAAATGATATACCGAATACAAAACACGCAATATTTTCGCATTACATTCCGGTGCACGGCTGAAAATTAATTTCCTAATAAAAAAGCACATTTTCAAATGAATGACGTAAATATTTTTTCGTTTTAAAGGTGTTCGCCTGTGTGAAATTTTAAAAATGTAAAATAAAGTAAAACTGAATACATTGTTTAAACAATGAAACCATTGTTAGGGAACCCTGGAAATTGATATACCGAATACAAAACACGCAATATTTTCGAATTACCTTCCGGTGCACGGCTGAAAATTAATTTCCTAATAAAAAAGCACATTTCCAAATTAAATAAGTAAATATTTTTTCGTTTTAAAGGTGTTCGCCGGTGTGAATTTCTAGAAATGTAAAATAAAGTAAAACTGAATACATTGTTTAAACAATGAAACCATTGTTAGGAAATCCTAGAAACTGATATACCGAATACAAAACACGCAATATTTTCGAATTAAATTCCGGTGCACGGCTGAAAATTAATTTCCTAATAAATAAGCACATTTAAAAATGAATGACGTAAAAATTTTTCGGTTTTAAAGTTGTTCGCCAGTGTGAGTTTTTAGAAATGTAAAATAAAGTAAAACTGAATGCATTGTTCAAACAATGAGACCATTGTTAGGAAATCTTGGAAAATGATATACCGAATACAAAACACGCAATATTTTCGCATTACATTCCGGTGCACGGCTGAAAATTAATTTCCTAATAAAAAAAGCACATTTCCAAATGAATGACGTAAATATTTTTTCGTTTTAAAGGTGTTCGCCTGTGTGAATTTTTAAAAATGTAAAATAAAGTGAAACTGAATACATTGTTTAAACAATGAAACCATTGTTAGGGAACCCTGGAAATTGATATACCGAATACAAAACACGCAATATTTTCGAATTACATTCCGGTGCACGGCTGAAAATTAATTTCCTAATAAAAAAGCACATTTCCAAATGAAATAAGTAAATATGTTTTCGTTTTAAAGGTGTTCGCCGGTGTGAATTTCTAGAAATGTAAAATAAAGTAAAACTGAATACATTGTTTAAACAATGAAACCATTGTTAGGAAATCCTAGAAACTGATATACGAATACAAAACACGCAATATTTTCGAATTAAATTCCGGTGCACGGCTGAAAATTAATTTCCTAATAAATAAGCACATTTAAAAATTAATGACGTAAAAATATGTCGGTTTTAAATTTGTTCGCCTGTGTGAATTTTTAGAAATGTAAAATGAAGCAAAACTGAATACATTGTTTAAACAATGAAACCATTGTTAGGAAATCTTGGAAAATGATATACCGAATACAAAACACGCAATATTTTCGCATTACATTCCGGTGCACGGCTGAAAATTAATTTCCTAATAAAAAAGCACGTTTCCAAATGAATGACGTAAATATTTTTTCGTTTTAAAGGTGTTCGCCTGTGTGAATTTTTAAAAATGTAAAATAAAGTAAAACTGAATACATTGTTTAAACAATGAAACCATTGTTAGGGAACCCTGGAAATTGATATACCGAATGCAAAACACGAAATATTTTCGAATTACATTCCGGTGCACGGCTGAAAATTAATTTCCTAATAAAAAAGCACATTTCCAAATGAAATAAGTAAATATTTTTTCGTTTTAAAGGTGTTCGCCGGTGTGAATTTCTTGAAATGTAAAATAAAGTAAATCTGAATACATTGTTTAAACAATGAAACCATTGTTAGGAAATCCTAGAAACTGATATACCGAATACAAAACACGCAATATTTTCGAATTAAATTCCGGTGCACGGCTGAAAATTAATTTCCTAATAAATAAGCACATTTCCAAATGAATGACGTAAAAATTTTTCGGTTTTATAGTTGTTCGCCAGTGTGAGTTTTTAGAAATGTAAAATAAAGTAAAACTGAATGCATTGTTCAAACAATGAGACCATTGTTAGGAAATCCTTGAAACTGATATACCGAATACAAAACACGCAATATTTTCGCATTACATTCCGGTGCACGGTTGAAAATTAATTTCCTAATAAAAAAGCACATTTCCAAATGAAATAAGTAAATATGTTTTCGTTTTAAAGGTGTTCGCCGGTGTGAATTTCTAGAAATGTAAAATAAAGTAAAACTGAATACATTGTTTAAACAATGAAACCATTGTTAGGAAATCCTAGAAACTGATATACGAATACAAAACACGCAATATTTTCGAATTAAATTCCGGTGCACGGCTGAAAATTAATTTCCTAATAAATAAGCACATTTAAAAATGAATGACGTAAAAATTTTTCGGTTTTAAAGTTGTTCGCAGTGTGAGTTTTTAGAAATGTAAAATAAAGTAAAACAGAATGCATTGTTCAAACAATGAGACCATTGTTATGAAATCGTTGAAACTGATATACCGAATACAAAACACGCAATATTTTCGAATTAAATTCCGGTGCACGGCTGAAAATTAATTTCCTAATAAAAAAGCCTATTTACAAATGAATGAAGTAAACATTTTTCGGTTTTAAAGTAGTTCACCTGCGTGAGTTTTTTGAAATGCAAAATCGAATATTGTTAAAACAATGAAACCATTGAATATTAAATACGTGAATAATCACATTGCTAACAAATCGTAAACCAACTTAGTGAAAAATGTCCAAGACGGTAATCGATCCCGGGCCCCTGCAGCTCCAGTGCTCAATCACTAAGCCACAAGGACGGTGCCCAGCTTGGCATCTGTCATTTATATAAGTCTGTTAACGACTTGTTAGCAATGTGATTATTCACGTATTTAATATTCAGTAATTTGAAACGTAATTTCCCTGCTGAAATGTAGTTGAGAAATTAATTAAAAATGTATATTCACCGATACTGGGTTCATTTGCTACTCATGTTTCGCCACAAGATTGTGTAATCATGAAGTCTTTTCCATCTAGTGCTGTGGTTGCAACCTTACCGAATTTTATAAGTGAGAGATGCCGTAGTCTTTGTGGCTTAGTGGTAGAGCATTGGAGATCTATTCCAGGGGACCGGGTTCAATTCCCGGCTTGGGCATAAGCACATTTTCAAATGAATGGTGTAAAAATTTTTCGGTTTTAAAGTAGTTCGCCAGTGTGAGTTTTTAGAAATGTAAAATGAAGCAAAACTGAATACATTGTTTAAACAATGAAACCATTGTTATGAAATCTTGGAAAATGATATACCGAATACAAAACACGCAATATTTTCGCATTACATTCCGGTGCACGGCTGAAAATTAATTTCCCAATAAAAAAGCACATTTCCAAATGAATGACGTAAATATTTTTTCGTTTTAAAGGTGTTCGCCTGTGTGAAATTTTAAAAATGCAAAATAAAGTAAAACTGAATACATTGTTTAAACAATGAAACCATTGTTAGGGAACCCTGGAAATTGATATACCGAATACAAAACACGCAATATTTTCGAATTACATTCCGGTGCACGGCTGAAAATTAATTTCCTAATAAAAAAGCACATTTCCAAATGAAATAAGTAAATATTTTTTCGTTTTAAAGGTGTTCGCCGGTGTGAATTTCTTGAAATGTAAAATAAAGTAAATCTGAATACATTGTTTAAACAATGAAACCATAGTTAGGAAATCCTAGAAACTGATATACCGAATACAAATCACGCAATATTTTCGAATTAAATTCCGGTGCACGGCTGAAAATTAATTTCCTAATAAATAAGCACATTTAAAAATGAATGACGTAAAAATTTTTCGGTTTTAAAGTTGTTCGCCAGTGTGAATTTCTAGAAATGTAAAATAAAGTAAAACTGAATACATTGTTTAAACAATGAAACCATTGTTAAGAATTCCTGGAAAATGATATACCTAATACAAAACACGCAATATTTTCGCATTACATTTCGGTGCACGGCTGAAAATTAATTTCCTAATAAAAAAGCACATTTCCACATGAATGACGTAAATTTTTTCGGTTTTAAAGTTGTTCTCAAATATGAGTTTTTAGAAATGTAAAATGAGGAAATACCAAATACATTGTTTAAACAATGAGAACATTGTTAGGAAATCCTTGAAACTGATATACCGAATACAAAACACGCAATATTTTCGAATTAAATTCCGGTGCACGGCTGAAAATTAATTTCCTAATAAAAAAGCACATTTCCAAATGAATGACGTAAATATTTTTTCGTTTTAAAGGTGTTCGCCTGTGTGAAATTTTAAAAATGTAAAATAAAGTAAAACTGAATACATTGTTTAAACAATGAAACCATTGTTAGGGAACCCTGGAAATTGATATACCGAATACAAAACACGCAATATTTTCGAATTACCTTCCGGTGCACGGCTGAAAATTAATTTCCTAATAAAAAAGCACATTTCCAAATGAAATAAGTAAATATTTTTTCGTTTTAAAGGTGTTCGCCGGTGTGAATTTCTAGAAATGTAAAATAAAGTAAAACTGAATACATTGTTTAAACAATGAAACCATTGTTAGGAAATCCTAGAAACTGATATACCGAATGCAAAATACGCAATATTTTCGAATTAAATTCCGGTGCACGGCTGAAAATTAATTTCCTAATAAATAAGCACATTTAAAAATGAATGACGTAAAAATTTTTCGGTTTTAAAGTTGTTCGCCAGTGTGAGTTTTTAGAAATGTAAAATAAAGTAAAACTGAATGCATTGTTCAAACTTTGAGACCATTGTTAGGAAATCTTGGAAAATGATATACCGAATACAAAACACGCAATATTTTCGCATTACATTCCGGTGCACGGCTGAAAATTAATTTCCTAATAAAAAAGCACATTTCCAAATGAAATAAGTAAATATGTTTTCGTTTTAAAGGTGTTCGCCGGTGTGAATTTCTAGAAATGTAAAATAAAGTAAAACTGAATACATTGTTTAAACAATGAAACCATTGTTAGGAAATCCTAGAAACTGATATACGAATACAAAACACGCAATATTTTTGAATTAAATTCCGGTGCACGGCTGAAAATTAATTTCGTAATAAATAAGCACATTTAAAAATTAATGACGTAAAAATATGTCGGTTTTAAATTTGTTCGCCTGTGTGAATTTTTAGAAATGTAAAATGAAGCAAAACTGAATACATTGTTTAAACAATGAAATCATTGTTAGGAAATCTTGGAAAATGATATACCGAATACAAAACACGCAATATTTTCGCATTACATTCCGGTGCACGGCTGAAAATTAATTTCCTAATAAAAAAGCACGTTTCCAAATGAATGACGTAAATATTTTTTCGTTTTAAAGGTGTTCGCCTGTGTGAATTTTTAAAAATGTAAAATAAAGTAAAACTGAATACATTGTTTAAACAATGAAACCATTGTTAGGGAACCCTGGAAATTGATATACCGAATGCAAAACACGCAATATTTTCGAATTACATTCCGGTGCACGGCTGAAAATTAATTTCCTAATAAAAAAGCACATTTCCAAATGAAATAAGTAAATATTTTTTCGTTTTAAAGGTGTTCGCCGGTGTGAATTTCCTGAAATGTAAAATAAAGTAAATCTGAATACATTGTTTAAACAATGAAACCATTGTTAGGAAATCCTAGAAACTGATATACCGAATACAAAACACGCAATATTTTCGAATTAAATTCCGGTGCACGGCTGAAAATTAATTTCCTAATAAATAAGCACATTTAAAAATGAATGACGTAAAAATTTTTCGGTTTTAAAGTTGTTCGCCAGTGTGAGTTTTTAGAAATGTAAAATAAAGTAAAACTGAATGCATTGTTCAAACAATGAGACCATTGTTAGGAAATCCTTGAAACTGATATACCGAATACAAAACACGCAATATTTTCGCATTACATTCCGGTGCACGGCTGAAAATTAATTTCCTAATAAAAAAGCACATTTCCAAATGAATGAAGTAAATATTTTTTCGTTTTAAAGGTGATCGCCGGTGTGAATTTCTAGAAATGTAAAATAAAGTAAAACTGAATACATTGTTTAAACAATGAAACCATTGTTAAGAATTCCTGGAAAATGATATACCTAATACAAAACACGCAATATTTTCGCATTACATTTCGGTGCACGGCTGAAAATTAATTTCCTAATAAAAAAGCACATTTCCACATGAATGACGTAAATTTTTTCGGTTTTAAAGTTGTTCTCAAATGTGAGTTTTTAGAAATGTAAAATGAAGAAATACCAAATACATTGTTTAAACAATGAGAACTTTGTTAGGAAATCCTTGAAACTGATATACCGAATACAAAACACGCAAAATTTTCGAATTAAATTCAGGTGCACGGCTGAAAATTAATTTCCTAATAAAAAAGCACATTTCCAAATGAATGACGTAAATATTTTTTCGTTTTAAAGGTGTTCGCCTGTGTGAAATTTTAAAAATGTAAAATAAAGTAAAACTGAATACATTGTTTAAACAATGAAACCATTGTTAGGGAACCCTGGAATTTGATATACCGAATACAAAACACGCAATATTTTCGAATTACCTTCCGGTGCACGGCTGAAAATTAATTTCCTAATAAAAAAGCACATTTCCAAATGAAATAAGTAAATATGTTTTCGTTTTAAAGGTGTTCGCCGGTGTGAATTTCTAGAAATGTAAAATAAAGTAAAACTGAATACATTGTTTAAACAATGAAACCATTGTTAGGAAATCCTAGAAACTGATATACGAATACAAAACACGCAATATTTTCGAATTAAATTCCGGTGCACGGCTGAAAATTAATTTCCTAATAAATAAGCACATTTAAAAATGAATGACGTAAAAATTTTTCGGTTTTAAAGTTGTTCGCAGTGTGAGTTTTTAGAAATATAAAATAAAGTAAAACAGAATGCATTGTTCAAACAATGAGACCATTGTTATGAAATCGTTGAAACTGATATACCGAATACAAAACACGCAATATTTTCGAATTAAATTCCGGTGCACGGCTGAAAATTAATTTCCTAATAAAAAAGCCTATTTACAAATGAATGAAGTAAACATTTTTCGGTTTTAAAGTAGTTCACCTGCGTGAGTTTTTTGAAATGCAAAATCGAATATTGTTTAAACAATGAAACCATTGAATATTAAATACGTGAATAATCACATTGCTAACAAATCGTAAACCAACTTAGTGAAAAATGTCCAAGACGGTAATCGATCCCGGCCCCCTGCAGCTCCAGTGCTCAATCACTAAGCCACAAGGACGGTGCCCAGCTTGGCATCTGTCACTTATATAAGTCTGTTAACGACTTGTTAGCAATGTGATTATTCACGTATTTAATATTCAGTAATTTGAAACGTAATTTCCCTGCTGAAATGTAGTTGAGAAATTAATTAAAAATGTATATTCACCGATACTGGGTTCATTTGCTACTCATGTTTCGCCACAAGATTGTGTAATCATGAAGTCTTTTCCATCTAGTGCTGTGGTTGCAACCTTACCGAATTTTATAAGTGAGAGATGCCGCAGTCTTTGTGGCTTAGTGGTAGAGCATTGGAGATCTATTCCAGGGGACCGGGTTCAATTCCCGGCTTGGGCATAAGCACATTTTCAAATGAATGGTGTAAAAATTTTTCGGTTTTAAAGTAGTTCGCCAGTGTGAGTTTTTAGAAATGTAAAATGAAGCAAAACTGAATACATTGTTTAAACAATGAAACCATTGTTATGAAATCTTGGAAAATGATATACCGAATACAAAACACGCAATATTTTCGCATTACATTCCGGTGCACGGCTGAAAATTAATTTCCTAATAAAAAAGCACATTTCCAAATGAATGACGTAAAAATTTTTCGGTTTTAAAGTTGTTCGCCAGTGTGAGTTTTTAGAAATGTAAAATAAAGTAAAACTGAATGCATTGTTCAAACAATGAGACCATTGTTAGGAAATCCTTGAAACTGATATACCGAATACAAAACACGCAATATTTTCGAATTACATTCCGGTGCACGGCTGAAAATTAATTTACTAATAAAAAAGCACATTTCCAAATGAATGAAGTAAATATTTTTTCGTTTTAAAGGTGATCGCCGGTGTGAATTTCTAGAAATGTAAAATAAAGTAAAAGTGAATACATTGTTTAAACAATGAAACCATTGTTAAGAATTCCTAGAAAATGATATACCTAATACAAAACACGCAATATTTTCGCATTACATTTCGGTGCACGGCTGAAAATTAATTTCCTAATAAAAAAGCACATTTCCACATGAATGACGTAAATTTTTTCGGTTTTAAAGTTGTTCTATAATGTGAGTTTTTAGAAATGTAAAATGAAGAAATACCAAATACATTGTTTAAACAATGAGAACATTGTTAGGAAATCCTTGAAACTGATATACCGAATACAAAACACGCAAAATTTTCGAATTAAATTCAGGTGCACGGCTGAAAATTAATTTCCTAATAAAAAAGCACATTTCCAAATGAATGACGTAAATATTTTTTCGTTTTAAAGGTGTTCGCCTGTGTGAAATTTTAAAAATGTAAAATAAAGTAAAACTGAATACATTGTTTAAACAATGAAACCATTGTTAGGGAACCCTGGAAATTGATATACCGAATACAAAACACGCAATATTTTCGAATTACCTTCCGGTGCACGGCTGAAAATTAATTTCCTAATAAAAAAGCACATTTCCAAATGAAATAAGTAAATATTTTTTCGTTTTAAAGGTGTTCGCCGGTGTGAATTTCTAGAAATGTAAAATAAAGTAAAACTGAATACATTGTTTAAACAATGAAACCATTGTTAGGAAATCCTAGAAACTGATATACGAATACAAAACACGCAATATTTTCGAATTAAATTCCGGTGCACGGCTGAAAATTAATTTCCTAATAAATAAGCACATTTAAAAATGAATGACGTAAAAATTTTTCGGTTTTAAAGTTGTTCGCCAGTGTGAGTTTTTAGAAATGTAAAATAAATTAAAACTGAATGCATTGTTCAAACAATGAGACCATTGTTAGGAAATCCTTGAAACTGATATACCGAATACAAAACACGCAATATTTTCGCATTACATTCCGGTGCACGGCTGAAAATTAATTTCCTAATAAAAAAGCACATTTCCAAATGAATGAAGTAAATATTTTTTCGTTTTAAAGGTGATCGCCGGTGTGAATTTCTAGAAATGTAAAATAAAGTAAAACTGAATACATTGTTTAAACAATGAAACCATTGTTAAGAATTCCTGGAAAATGATATACCGAATACAAAACACGCAATATTTTCGAATTACAATCCGGTGCACGGCTGAAAATTAATTTCCTAATAAAAAAGCACATTTCCAAATGAAATAAGTAAATATGTTTTCGTTTTAAAGGTGTTCGCCGGTGTGAATTTCTAGAAATATAAAATAAAGTAAAACTGAATACATTGTTTAAACAATGAAACCATTGTTAAGAAATCCTAGAAACTGATATACGAATACAAAACACGCAATATTTTCGAATTAAATTCCGGTGCACGGCTGAAAATTAATTTCCTAATAAATAAGCACATTTAAAAATGAATGACGTAAAAATTTTTCGGTTTTAAAGTTGTTCGCAGTGTGAGTTTTTAGAAATGTAAAATAAAGTAAAACAGAATGCATTGTTCAAACAATGAGACCATTGTTATGAAATCGTTGAAACTGATATACCGAATACAAAACACGCAATATTTTCGAATTAAATTCCGGTGCACGGCTGAAAATTAATTTCCTAATAAAAAAGCCTATTTACAAATGAATGAAGTAAACATTTTTCGGTTTTAAAGTAGTTCACCTGCGTGAGTTTTTTGAAATGCAAAATCGAATATTGTTTTAACAATGAAACCATTGAATATTAAATATGTGAATAATCACATTGCTAACAAATCGTAAACCAACTTAGTGAAAAATGTCCAAGACGGTAATCGATCCCGGGCCCCTGCCGCTCCAGTGCTCAATCACTAAGCCACAAGACGGTGCCCAGGTTGGCATCTGTCACTTATATAAGTCTGTTAACGACTTGTTAGCAATGTGATTATTCACGTATTTAATATTCAGTAATTTGAAACGTAATTTCCCTGCTGAAATGTAGTTGAGAAATTAATTAAAAATGTATATTCACCGATACTGGGTTCATTTGCTACTCATGTTTCGCCACAAGATTGTGTAATCATGAAGTCTTTTCCATCTAGTGCTGTGGTTGCAACCTTACCGAATTTTATAAGTGAGAGATGCCGCAGTCTTTGTGGCTTAGTGGTAGAGCATTGGAGATCTATTCCAGGGGACCGGGTTCAATTCCCGGCTTGGGCATAAGCACATTTTCAAATGAATGGTGTAAAAATTTTTCGGTTTTAAAGTAGTTCGCCAGTGTGAGTTTTTAGAAATGTAAAATGAAACAAAACTGAATACATTGTTTAAACAATGAAACCATTGTTATGAAATCTTGGAAAATGATATACCGAATACAAAACACGCAATATTTTCGCATTACATTCCGGTGCACGGCTGAAAATTAATTTCCTAATAAAAAAGCACATTTCCAAATGAATGACGTAAATATTTTTTCGTTTTAAAGGTGTTCGCCTGTGTGAAATTTTAAAAATGTAAAATAAAGTAAAACTGAATACATTGATTAAACAATGAAACCATTGTTAGGGAACCCTGGAAATTGATATACCGAATACAAAACACGCAATATTTTCGAATTACATTCCGGTGCACGGCTGAAAATTAATTTCCTAATAAAAAAGCACATTTCCAAATGAAATAAGTAAATATTTTTTCGTTTTAAAGGTGTTCGCCGGTGTGAATTTCTTGAAATGTAAAATAAAGTAAATCTGAATACATTGTTTAAACAATGAAACCATAGTTAGGAAATCCTAGAAACTGATATACCGAATACAAATCACGCAATATTTTCGAATTAAATTCCGGTGCACGGCTGAAAATTAATTTCCTAATAAATAAGCACATTTAAAAATGAATGACGTAAAAATTTTTCGGTTTTAAAGTTGTTCGCCAGTGTGAGTTTTTAGAAATGTAAAATAAAGTAAAACTGAATGCATTGTTCAAACAATGAGACCATTGTTAGGAAATCCTTGAAACTGATATACCGAATACAAAACACGCAATATTTTCGAATTACATTCCGGTGCACGGCTGAAAATTAATTTACTAATAAAAAAGCACATTTCCAAATGAATGAAGTAAATATTTTTTCGTTTTAAAGGTGATCGCCGGTGTGAATTTCTAGAAATGTAAAATAAAGTAAAACTGAATACATTGTTTAAACAATGAAACCATTGTTAAGAATTCCTGGAAAATGATATACCTAATACAAAACACGCAATATTTTCGCATTACATTTCGGTGCACGGCTGAAAATTAATTTCCTAATAAAAAAGCACATTTCCACATGAATGACGTAAATTTTTTCGGTTTTAAAGTTGTTCTATAATGTGAGTTTTTAGAAATGTAAAATGAAGAAATACCAAATACATTGTTTAAACAATGAGAACATTGTTAGGAAATCCTTGAAACTGATATACCGAATACAAAACACCCAAAATTTTCGAATTAAATTCAAGTGCACGGCTGAAAATTAATTTCCTAATAAAAAAGCACATTTCCAAATGAATGACGTAAATATTTTTTCGTTTTAAAGGTGTTCGCCTGTGTGAAATTTTAAAAATGTAAAATAAAGTAAAACTGAATACATTGTTTAAACAATGAAACCATTGTTAAGAATTCCTGGAAAATGATATACCGAATACAAAACACGCAATATTTTCGAATTACATTCCGGTGCACGGCTGAAAATTAATTTCCTAATAAAAAAGCACATTTCCAAATGAAATAAGTAAATATGTTTTCGTTTTAAAGGTGTTCGCCGGTGTGAATTTCTAGAAATGTAAAATAAAGTAAAACTGAATACATTGTTTAAACAATGAAACCATTGTTAGGAAATCCTAGAAACTGATATACGAATACAAAACACGCAATATTTTCGAATTAAATTCCGGTGCACGGCTGAAAATTAATTTCCTAATAAATAAGCACATTTAAAAATGAATGACGTAAAAATTTTTCGGTTTTAAAGTTGTTCGCAGTGTGAGTTTTTAGAAATGTAAAATAAAGTAAAACATAATGCATTGTTCAAACAATGAGACCATTGTTATGAAATCGTTGAAACTGATATACCGAATACAAAACACGCAATATTTTCGAATTAAATTCCGGTGCACGGCTGAAAATTAATTTCCTAATAAAAAAGCCTATTTACAAATGAATGAAGTAAACATTTTTCGGTTTTAAAGTAGTTCACCTGCGTGAGTTTTTTGAAATGAAAATCGAATATTGTTTAAACAATGAAACCATTGAATATTAAATACGTGAATAATCACATTGCTAACAAATCGTAAACCAACTTAGTGAAAAATGTCCAAGACGGTAATCGATCCCGGGCCCCTGCAGCTCCAGTGCTCAATCACTAAGCCACAAGGACGGTGCCCAGCTTGGCATCTGTCACTTATATAAGTCTGTTAACGACTTGTTAGCAATGTGATTATTCACGTATTTAATATTCAGTAATTTGAAACGTAATTTCCCTGCTGAAATGTAGTTGAGAAATTAATTAAAAATGTATATTCACCGATACTGGGTTCATTTGCTACTCATGTTTCGCCACAAGATTGTGTAATCATGAAGTCTTTTCCATCTAGTGCTGTGGTTGCAACCTTACCGAATTTTATAAGTGAGAGATGCCGTAGTCTTTGCGGCTTAGTGGTAGAGCATTGGAGATCTATTCCAGGGGACCGGTTTCAATTCCCGGCTTGGGCATAAGCACATTTTCAAATGAATGGTGTAAAAATTTTTCGGTTTTAAAGTAGTTCGCCAGTGTGAGTTTTATAGAAATGTAAAATGAAGCAAAACTGAATACATTGTTTAAACAATGAAACCATTGTTATGAAATCTTGGATAATGATATACCAAATACAAAACACGCAATATTTTCGAATTACATTCCGGTGCACGGCTGAAAATTAATTTACTAATAAAAAAGCACATTTCCAAATGAATGAAGTAAATATTTTTTCGTTTTAAAGGTGATCGCCGGTGTGAATTTCTAGAAATGTAAAATAAAGTAAAACTGAATACATTGTTTAAACAATGAAACCATTGTTAAGAATTCCTGGAAAATGATATACCTAATACAAAACACGCAATATTTTCGCATTACATTTCGGTGCACGGCTGAAAATTAATTTCCTAATAAAAAAGCACATTTCCACATGAATGACGTAAATTTTTTCGGTTTTAAAGTTGTTCTATAATGTGAGTTTTTAGATATGTAAAATGAAGAAATACCAAATACATTGTTTAAACAATGAGAACATTGTTAGGAAATCCTTGAAACTGATATACCGAATACAAAACACGCAAAATTTTCGAATTAAATTCAGGTGCACGGCTGAAAATTAATTTCCTAATAAAAAAGCACATTTCCAAATGAATGACGTAAATATTTTTTCGTTTTAAAGGTGTTCGCCTGTGTGAAATTTTAAAAATGTAAAATAAAGTAAAACTGAATACATTGTTTAAACAATGAAACCATTGTTAGGGAACCCTGGAAATTGATATACCGAATACAAAACACGCAATATTTTCGAATTACCTTCCGGTGCACGGCTGAAAATTAATTTCCTAATAAAAAAGCACATTTCCAAATGAAATAAGTAAATATGTTTTCGTTTTAAAGGTGTTCGCCGGTGTGAATTTCTAGAAATGTAAAATAAAGTAAAACTGAATACATTGTTTAAACAATGAAACCATTGTTAGGAAATCCTAGAAACTGATATACGAATACAAAACACGCAATATTTTCGAATTAAATTCCGGTGCACGTCTGAAAATTAATTTCCTAATAAATAAGCACATTTAAAAATGAATGACGTAAAAATTTTTCGGTTTTAAAGTTGTTCGCAGTGTGAGTTTTTAGAAATGTAAAATAAAGTAAAACATAATGCATTGTTCAAACAATGAGACCATTGTTATGAAATCGTTGAAACTGATATACCGAATACAAAACACGCAATATTTTCGAATTAAATTCCGGTGCACGGCTGAAAATTAATTTCCTAATAAAAAAGCCTATTTACAAATGAATGAAGTAAACATTTTTCGGTTTTAAAGTAGTTCACCTGCGTGAGTTTTTTGAAATGAAAATCGAATATTGTTTAAACAATGAAACCATTGAATATTAAATACGTGAATAATCACATTGCTAACAAATCGTAAACCAACTTAGTGAAAAATGTCCAAGACGGTAATCGATCCCGGGCCCCTGCAGCTCCAGTGCTCAATCACTAAGCCACAAGGACGGTGCCCAGCTTGGCATCTGTCACTTATATAAGTCTGTTAACGACTTGTTAGCAATGTGATTATTCACGTATTTAATATTCAGTAATTTGAAACGTAATTTCCCTGCTGAAATGTAGTTGAGAAATTAATTAAAAATGTATATTCACCGATACTGGGTTCATTTGCTACTCATGTTTCGCCACAAGATTGTGTAATCATGAAGTCTTTTCCATCTAGTGCTGTGGTTGCAACCTTACCGAATTTTATAAGTGAGAGATGCCGTAGTCTTTGCGGCTTAGTGGTAGAGCATTGGAGATCTATTCCAGGGGACCGGTTTCAATTCCCGGCTTGGGCATAAGCACATTTTCAAATGAATGGTGTAAAAATTTTTCGGTTTTAAAGTAGTTCGCCAGTGTGAGTTTTATAGAAATGTAAAATGAAGCAAAACTGAATACATTGTTTAAACAATGAAACCATTGTTATGAAATCTTGGATAATGATATACCAAATACAAAACACGCAATATTTTCGAATTACATTCCGGTGCACGGCTGAAAATTAATTTACTAATAAAAAAGCACATTTCCAAATGAATGAAGTAAATATTTTTTCGTTTTAAAGGTGATCGCCGGTGTGAATTTCTAGAAATGTAAAATAAAGTAAAACTGAATACATTGTTTAAACAATGAAACCATTGTTAAGAATTCCTGGAAAATGATATACCTAATACAAAACACGCAATATTTTCGCATTACATTTCGGTGCACGGCTGAAAATTAATTTCCTAATAAAAAAGCACATTTCCACATGAATGACGTAAATTTTTTCGGTTTTAAAGTTGTTCTATAATGTGAGTTTTTAGATATGTAAAATGAAGAAATACCAAATACATTGTTTAAACAATGAGAACATTGTTAGGAAATCCTTGAAACTGATATACCGAATACAAAACACGCAAAATTTTCGAATTAAATTCAGGTGCACGGCTGAAAATTAATTTCCTAATAAAAAAGCACATTTCCAAATGAATGACGTAAATATTTTTTCGTTTTAAAGGTGTTCGCCTGTGTGAAATTTTAAAAATGTAAAATAAAGTAAAACTGAATACATTGTTTAAACAATGAAACCATTGTTAGGGAACCCTGGAAATTGATATACCGAATACAAAACACGCAATATTTTCGAATTACCTTCCGGTGCACGGCTGAAAATTAATTTCCTAATAAAAAAGCACATTTCCAAATGAAATAAGTAAATATTTTTTCGTTTTAAAGGTGTTCGCCGGTGTGAATTTCTAGAAATGTAAAATAAAGTAAAACTGAATACATTGTTTAAACAATGAAACCATTGTTAGGAAATCCTAGAAACTGATATACGAATACAAAACACGCAATATTTTCGAATTAAATTCCGGTGCACGGCTGAAAATTAATTTCCTAATAAATAAGCACATTTAAAAATGAATGACGTAAAAATTTTTCGGTTTTAAAGTTGTTCGCCAGTGTGAGTTTTTAGAAATGTAAAATAAATTAAAACTGAATGCATTGTTCAAACAATGAGACCATTGTTAGGAAATCCTTGAAACTGATATACCGAATACAAAACACGCAATATTTTCGCATTACATTCCGGTGCACGGCTGAAAATTAATTTCCTAATAAAAAAGCACATTTCCAAATGAATGAAGTAAATATTTTTTCGTTTTAAAGGTGATCGCCGGTGTGAATTTCTAGAAATGTAAAATAAAGTAAAACTGAATACATTGTTTAAACAATGAAACCATTGTTAAGAATTCCTGGAAAATGATATACCGAATACAAAACACGCAATATTTTCGAATTACATTCCGGTGCACGGCTGAAAATTAATTTCCTAATAAAAAAGCACATTTCCAAATGAAATAAGTAAATATGTTTTCGTTTTAAAGGTGTTCGCCGGTGTGAATTTCTAGAAATGTAAAATAAAGTAAAACTGAATACATTGTTTAAACAATGAAACCATTGTTAGGAAATCCTAGAAACTGATATACGAATACAAAACACGCAATATTTTCGAATTAAATTCCGGTGCACGGCTGAAAATTAATTTCCTAATAAATAAGCACATTTAAAAATGAATGACGTAAAAAATTTTCGGTTTTAAAGTTGTTCGCAGTGTGAGTTTTTAGAAATGTAAAATAAAGTAAAACAGAATGCATTGTTCAAACAATGAGACCATTGTTATGAAATCGTTGAAACTGATATACCGAATACAAAACACGCAATATTTTCGAATTAAATTCCGGTGCACGGCTGAAAATTAATTTCCTAATAAAAAAGCCTATTTACAAATGAATGAAGTAAACATTTTTCGGTTTTAAAGTAGTTCACCTGCGTGAGTTTTTTGAAATGCAAAATCGAATATTGTTTAAACAATGAAACCATTGAATATTAAATACGTGAATAATCACATTGCTAACAAATCGTAAACCAACTTAGTGAAAAATGTCCAAGACGGTAATCGATCCCGGGCCCCTGCCGCTCCAGTGCTCAATCACTAAGCCACAAGGACGGTGCCCAGGTTGGCATCTGTCACTTATATAAGTCTGTTAACGACTTGTTAGCAATGTGATTATTCACGTATTTAATATTCAGTAATTTGAAACGTAATTTCCCTGCTGAAATGTAGTTGAGAAATTAATTAAAAATGTATATTCACCGATACTGGGTTCATTTGCTACTCATGTTTCGCCACAAGATTGTGTAATCATGAAGTCTTTTCCATCTAGTGCTGTGGTTGCAACCTTACCGAATTTTATAAGTGAGAGATGCCGCAGTCTTTGTGGCTTAGTGGTAGAGCATTGGAGATCTATTCCAGGGGACCGGGTTCAATTCCCGGCTTGGGCATAAGCACATTTTCAAATGAATGGTGTAAAAATTTTTCGGTTTTAAAGTAGTTCGCCAGTGTGAGTTTTTAGAAATGTAAAATGAAGCAAAACTGAATACATTGTTTAAACAATGAAACCATTGTTATGAAATCTTGGAAAATGATATACCGAATACAAAACACGCAATATTTTCGCATTACATTCCGGTGCACGGCTGAAAATTAATTTCCTAATAAAAAAGCACATTTCCAAATGAATGACGTAAATATTTTTTCGTTTTAAAGGTGTTCGCCTGTGTGAAATTTTAAAAATGTAAAATAAAGTAAAACTGAATACATTGATTAAACAATGAAACCATTGTTAGGGAACCCTGGAAATTGATATACCGAATACAAAACACGCAATATTTTCGAATTACATTCCGGTGCACGGCTGAAAATTAATTTCCTAATAAAAAAGCACATTTCCAAATGAATGAAGTAAATATTTTTTCGTTTTAAAGGTGTTCGCCGGTGTGAATTTCTTGAAATGTAAAATAAAGTAAATCTGAATACATTGTTTAAACAATGAAACCATAGTTAGGAAATCCTAGAAACTGATATACCGAATACAAATCACGCAATATTTTCGAATTAAATTCCGGTGCACGGCTGAAAATTAATTTCCTAATAAATAAGCACATTTAAAAATGAATGACGTAAAAATTTTTCGGTTTTAAAGTTGTTCGCCAGTGTGAGTTTTTAGAAATGTAAAATAAAGTAAAACTGAATGCATTGTTCAAACAATGAGACCATTGTTAGGAAATCCTTGAAACTGATATACCGAATACAAAACACGCAATATTTTCGAATTACATTCCGGTGCACGGCTGAAAATTAATTTACTAATAAAAAAGCACATTTCCAAATGAATGAAGTAAATATTTTTTCGTTTTAAAGGTGATCGCCGGTGTGAATTTCTAGAAATGTAAAATAAAGTAAAACTGAATACATTGTTTAAACAATGAAACCATTGTTAAGAATTCCTGGAAAATGATATACCTAATACAAAACACGCAATATTTTCGCATTACATTTCGGTGCACGGCTGAAAATTAATTTCCTAATAAAAAAGCACATTTCCACATGAATGACGTAAATTTTTTCGGTTTTAAAGTTGTTCTCAAATGTGAGTTTTTAGAAATGTAAAATGAAGAAATACCAAATACATTGTTTAAACAATGAGAACATTGTTAGGAAATCCTTGAAACTGATATACCGAATACAAAACACGCAATATTTTCGAATTAAATTCCGGTGCACGGCTGAAAATTAATTTCCTAATAAAAAAGCACATTTCCAAATGAATGACGTAAATATTTTTTCGTTTTAAAGGTGTTCGCCTGTGTGAAATTTTAAAAATGTAAAATAAAGTAAAACTGAATACATTTTTTAAACAATGAAACCATTGTTAGGGAACCCTGGAAATTTATATACCGAATACAAAACACGCAATATTTTCGAATTACCTTCCGGTGCACGGCTGAAAATTAATTTCCTAATAAAAAAGCACATTTCCAAATGAAATAAGTAAATATTTTTTCGTTTTAAAGGTGTTCGCCGGTGTGAATTTCTAGAAATGTAAAATAAAGTAAAACTGAATACATTGTTTAAACAATGAAACCATTGTTAGGAAATCCTAGAAACTGATATACCGAATGCAAAATACGCAATATTTTCGAATTAAATTCCGGTGCACGGCTGAAAATTAATTTCCTAATAAATAAGCACATTTAAAAATGAATGACGTAAAAATTTTTCGGTTTTAAAGTTGTTCGCCAGTGTGAGTTTTTAGAAATGTAAAATAAAGTAAAACTGAATGCATTGTTCAAACAATGAGACCATTGTTAGGAAATCTTGGAAAATGATATACCGAATACAAAACACGCAATATTTTCGCATTACATTCCGGTGCACGGCTGAAATTTAATTTCCTTTTAAAAAAGCACATTTCCAAATGAATGACGTAAATATTTTTTCGTTTTAAAGGTGTTCGCCTGTGTGAATTTTTAAAAATGTAAAATAAAGTGAAACTGTATACATTGTTTAAACAATGAAACCATTGTTAGGGAACCCTGGAAATTGATATACCAAATACAAAACACGCAATATTTTCGAATTACATTCCGGTGAACGGCTGAAAATTAATTTCCTAATAAAAAAGCACATTTCCAAATGAAATAAGTAAATATGTTTTCGTTTTAAAGGTGTTCGCCGGTGTGAATTTCTAGAAATGTAAAATAAAGTAAAACTGAATACATTGTTTATACAATGAAACCATTGTTAGGAAATCCTAGAAACTGATATACGAATACAAAACACGCAATATTTTCGAATTAAATTCCGGTGCACGGCTGAAAATTAATTTCCTAATAAATAAGCACATTTAAAAATTAATGACGTAAAAATATGTCGGTTTTAAATTTGTTCGCCTGTGTGAATTTTTAGAAATGTAAAATGAAGCAAAACTGAATACATTGTTTAAACAATGAAACCATTGTTAGGAAATCTTGGAAAATGATATACCGAATACAAAACACGCAATATTTTCGCATTACATTCCGGTGCACGGCTGAAAATTAATTTCCTAATAAAAAAGCACGTTTCCAAATGAATGACGTAAATATTTTTTCGTTTTAAAGGTGTTCGCCTGTGTGAATTTTTAAAAATGTAAAATAAAGTAAAACTGAATACATTGTTTAAACAATGAAACCATTGTTAGGGAACCCTGGAAATTGATATACCGAATGCAAAACACGCAATATTTTCGAATTACATTCCGGTGCACGGCTGAAAATTAATTTCCTAATAAAAAAGCACATTTCCAAATGAAATAAGTAAATATTTTTTCGTTTTAAAGGTGTTCGCCGGTGTGAATTTCTTGAAATGTAAAATAAAGTAAATCTGAATACATTGTTTAAACAATGAAACCATTGTTAGGAAATCCTAGAAACTGATATACCGAATACAAAACACGCAATATTTTCGAATTAAATTCCGGTGCACGGCTGAAAATTAATTTCCTAATAAATAAGCACATTTAAAAATGAATGACGTAAAAATTTTTCGGTTTTAAAGTTGTTCGCCAGTGTGAGTTTTTAGAAATGTAAAATAAAGTAAAACTGAATGCATTGTTCAAACAATGAGACCATTGTTAGGAAATCCTTGAAACTGATATACCGAATACAAAACACGCAATATTTTCGCATTACATTCCGGTGCACGGCTGAAAATTAATTTCCTAATAAAAAAGCACATTTCCAAATGAATGAAGTAAATATTTTTTCGTTTTAAAGGTGATCGCCGGTGTGAATTTCTAGAAATGTAAAATAAAGTAAAACTGAATACATTGTTTAAACAATGAAACCATTGTTAAGAATTCCTGGAAAATGATATACCGAATACAAAACACGCAATATTTTCGAATTACATTCCGGTGCACGGCTGAAAATTAATTTCCTAATAAAAAAGCACATTTCCAAATGAAATAAGTAAATATGTTTTCGTTTTAAAGGTGTTCGCCGGTGTGAATTTCTAGAAATGTAAAATAAAGTAAAACTGAATACATTGTTTAAACAATGAAACCATTGTTAGGAAATCCTAGAAACTGATATACGAATACAAAACACGCAATATTTTCGAATTAAATTCCGGTGCACGGCTGAAAATTAATTTCCTAATAAATAAGCACATTTAAAAATGAATGACGTAAAAATTTTTCGGTTTTAAAGTTGTTCGCAGTGTGAGTTTTTAGAAATGTAAAATAAAGTAAAACAGAATGCATTGTTCAAACAATGAGACCATTGTTATGAAATCGTTGAAACTGATATACCGAATACAAAACACGCAATATTTTCGAATTAAATTCCGGTGCACGGCTGAAAATTAATTTCCTAATAAAAAAGCCTATTTACAAATGAATGAAGTAAACATTTTTCGGTTTTAAAGTAGTTCACCTGCGTGAGTTTTTTGAAATGAAAATCGAATATTGTTTAAACAATGAAACCATTGAATATTAAATACGTGAATAATCACATTGCTAACAAATCGTAAACCAACTTAGTGTAAAATGTCCAAGACGGTAATCGATCCCGGGCCCCTGCCGCTCCAGTGCTCAATCACTAAGCCACAAGGACGGTGCCCAGCTTGGCATCTGTCACTTATATAAGTCTGTTAACGACTTGTTAGCAATGTGATTATTCACGTATTTAATATTCAGTAATTTGAAACGTAATTTCCCTGCTGAAATGTAGTTGAGAAATTAATTAAAAATGTATATTCACCGATACTGGGTTCATTTGCTACTCATGTTTCGCCACAAGATTGTGTAATCATGAAGTCTTTTCCATCTAGTGCTGTGGTTGCAACCTTACCGAATTTTATAAGTGAGAGATGCCGTAGTCTTTGCGGCTTAGTGGTAGAGCATTGGAGATCTATTCCAGGGGACCGGTTTCAATTCCCGGCTTGGGCATAAGCACATTTTCAAATGAATGGTGTAAAAATTTTTCGGTTTTAAAGTAGTTCGCCAGTGTGAGTTTTTAGAAATGTAAAATGAAGCAAAACTGAATACATTGTTTAAACAATGAAACCATTGTTATGAAATCTTGGATAATGATATACCAAATACAAAACACGCAATATTTTCGCATTACATTCCGGTGCACGGCTGAAAATTAATTTCCTAATAAAAAAGCACATTTCCAAATGAATGACGTAAATATTTTTTCGTTTTAAAGGTGTTCGCCTGTGTGAAATTTTAAAAATGTAAAATAAAGTAAAACTGAATACATTGTTTAAACAATGAAACCATTGTTAGGGAACCCTGGAAATTGATATACCGAATACAAAACACGCAATATTTTCGAATTACATTCCGATGCACGGCTGAAAATTAATTTCCTAATAAAAAAGCACATTTCCAAATGAAATAAGTAAATATTTTTTCGTTTTAAAGGTGTTCGCCGGTGTGAATTTCTTGAAATGTAAAATAAAGTAAATCTGAATACATTGTTTAAACAATGAAACCATAGTTAGGAAATCCTAGAAACTGATATACCGAATACAAATCACGCAATATTTTCGAATTAAATTCCGGTGCACGGCTGAAAATTAATTTCCTAATAAATAAGCACATTTAAAAATGAATGACGTAAAAATTTTTCGGTTTTAAAGTTCTTCGCCAGTGTGAGTTTTTAGAAATGTAAAATAAAGTAAAACTGAATGCATTGTTCAAACAATGAGACCATTGTTAGGAAATCCTTGAAACTGATATACCGAATACAAAACACGCAATATTTTCGAATTACATTCCGGTGCACGGCTGAAAATTAATTTACTAATAAAAAAGCACATTTCCAAATGAATGAAGTAAATATTTTTTCGTTTTAAAGGTGATCGCCGGTGTGAATTTCTAGAAATGTAAAATAAAGTAAAACTGAATACATTGTTTAAACAATGAAACCATTGTTAAGAATTCCTGGAAAATGATATACCTAATACAAAACACGCAATATTTTCGCATTACATTTCGGTGCACGGCTGAAAATTAATTTCCTAATAAAAAAGCACATTTCCACATGAATGACGTAAATTTTTTCGGTTTTAAAGTAAAGTGAGTTTTTAGAAATGTAAAATGAAGAAATACCAAATACATTGTTTAAACAATGAGAACATTGTTAGGAAATCCTTGAAACTGATATACCGAATACAAAACACGCAATATTTTCGAATTAAATTCTGGTGCACGCCTGAAAATTAATTTTCTAATAAAAAAGCACATTTAAAAATGAATGACGTAAAAATTTTTCGGTTTTAAAGTTGTTCGCCAGTGTGAGTTTTTAGAAATGTAAAATAAAGTAAAACTGAATGCATTGTTCAAACAATGAGACCATTGTTAGGAAATCTTGGAAAATGATATACCGAATACAAAACACGCAATATTTTCGCATTACATTCCGGTGCACGGCTGAAAATTAATTTCCTAATAAAAAAGCACATTTCCAAATGAATGACGTAAATATTTTTTCGTTTTAAAGGTGTTCGCCTGTGTGAATTTTTAAAAATGTAAAATAAAGTAAAACTGAATACTTTGTTTAAACAATGCAACCATTGTTACGGAATCCTGGAAACTGATATACCCGATACAAAACACGTAATATTTTCGCATTACATTCCGGTGCACGGCTGAAAATTAATTTCCTAATAAAAAAGCACATTTCCAAATGAATGACGTAAATATTTTTTCGTTTTAAAGGTGTTCGCCTGTGTGAATTTTTAAAAATGTAAAATAAAGTAAAACTGAATACATTGTTTAAACAATGAAACCATTGTTAGGGAACCCTGGAAATTGATATACCGAATACAAAACACGCAATATTTTCGAATTACATTCCGGTGCACGGCTGAAAATTAATTTCCTAATAAAAAAGGACATTTCCAAATGAAATAAGTAAATATGTTTTCGTTTTAAAGGTGTTCGCCGGTGTGAATTTCTAGAAATGTAAAATAAATTAAAACTGAATACATTGTTTAAACAATGAAACCATTGTTAGGAAATCCTAGAAACTGATATACGAATACAAAACACGCAATATTTTCGAATTAAATTCCGGTGCACGGCTGAAAATTAATTTCCTAATAAATAAGCACATTTAAAAATTAATGACGTAAAAATATGTCGGTTTTAAATTTGTTCGCCTGTGTGAATTTTTAGAAATGTAAAATGAAGCAAAACTGAATACATTGTTTAAACAATGAAACCATTGTTAGGAAATCTTGGAAAATGATATACCGAATACAAAACACGCAATATTAATGACATTTGAATGAGCATTACATTCCGGTGCACGGCTGAAAATTAATTTCCTAATAAAAAAGCACATTTCCAAATGAATGACGTAAATATTTTTTCGTTTTAAAGGTGTTCGCCTGTGTGAATTTTTAAAAATGTAAAATAAAGTAAAACAGAATACATTGTTTAAACAATGATACCATTGTTAGGGAACTCTGGAAATTAATATACCGAATACAAAACACGCAATATTTTCGAGTTACATTCCGGTGCACGGCTGAAAATTAATTTCCTAATAAAAAAGCACATTTAAAAATGAATGACGTAAAAATTTTTCGGTTTTAAAGTTGTTCGCCAGTGTGAGTTTTTAGAAATGTAAAATAAAGTAAAACTGAATGCATTGTTCAAACAATGAGACCATTGTTAAGAAATCCTTGAAACTGATATACCGAATACAAAACACGCAATATTTTCGAATTACATTCCGGTGCACGTCTGAAAATTAATTTCCTAATAAAAAAGCACATTTCCAAATGAAATAAGTAAATATTTTTTCGTTTTAAAGGTGTTCGAAGGTGTGAATTTCTAGAAATGTAAAATAAATTAAAACTGAATACATTGTTTAAAAAATGACACCATTGTTAGGAAATCCTAGAAACTGATATACGAATACAAAACACGCAATATTTTCGAATTAAATTCCGGTGCACGGCTGAAAATTAATTTCCTAATAAATAAGCACATTTAAAAATGAATGACGTAAAATTTTTTCGGTTTTAAAGTTGTTCGCCAGCGTGAGTTTTTAGAAATGTAAAATAAAGTAAAACTGAATGCATTGTTCAAACAATGAGACCATTGTTATGAAATCTTTGAAACTGATATACCGAATACAAAACGCGCAATATTATCGAAATAAATTCCGATGCACGGTGAAAATTAATTTCCTAATAAAAAAGCCTATTTACAAATGAATGAAGTAAACATTTTTCGGTTTTAAAGCAGTTCACCTGCGTGAGTTTTTTGAATTGCAAAATCGAATATTGTTTAAACAATGAAACCATTGAATATTAAATACGTGAATAATCACATTGCTAACAAATCGTAAACCAACTTAGTGAAAAATGTCCAAGACGGTAATCGATCCCGGGCCCCTGGAGCTCCAGTGCTCTAACACTAAGCCACAAGGACGGTGCCCAGCTTGGCATCTGTCACTTATATAAGTCTGTTTACGACTTGTTAGCAATGTGATTATTCCCGTATTTAATATTCAGTAATTTGAAACGTAATTTGACTGCTGAAATGTAGTTGAAAAATTAATTAAAAATGTATAATCACCGATACTGGGTTCATTTGCTACTCATGTTTCGCCACTAGATTGTGTGCTCATGAAGTATTTTCCATCTAGTGCTGTGGTTGCAACCTTACCGACTTTTATAAGTGAGAGATGCCATCGTCCTTGTGGCTTAGTGGTAGAGCATTGGAGATCAATTCCAGGGGACCCGGTTCGATTCCCGGCTTGCGCATAAGCACATTTTCAAATGAATGGTGTAAAAATTTTTCGGTTTTAAATTAGTTCGCCAATGTGAGTTTTTAGAAATGTAAAATAAAGTAAAACCGAATACATTGTTTAAAAAATGAAACCATTGTTAGGGAATCCTGGAAACTGATATACCGAATAAAAAACACGCAATATTTTCGCATTACATTCCGGTGCACGGCTGAAAATTAATTTCCTAATTAAAAAGCACATTTCCATATGAATGACGTAAAAAATTTTCGGTTTTAAAGTAGATCACCTGTGTGAGTTTTTAGAAATGTAAAATAAAGTAAAACCGAATACATTGTTTAAACAATGAAACCATTGTTAAGAATTCCTGGAAAATGATATACCGAAAACAAAACATGCAATATTTTCGCATTACATTCCGGTGCACGGCTGAACATTAATTTCCTAATAAAAAAGCAAATGAATGACGTAAATATTTTTTCGTTTTAAAGTTGTTCGCCTGTGTGAATTTTTAGAAATGTAAAATGAAGAAAAACCGAATACATTGTTTAAACAATGAAACCATTGTTAGGGAACCCTGGAAATTGATATACCGAATACAAAACACGCAATATTGTCGAAATAAATTCCGGTGCACGGCTGAAAATTAATTTCCTAATAAAAAAGCCTATTTACAAATGAATGAAGTAAAAATTTATCGGTTTTAAAGTAGTTCACCTGTGTGATTTTCTAGAAATGTAAAATAAAGTAAAACCGAATACATTGTTTAAACAATGAAACCATTGTTAAGAATTCCTGGAAAATGATATACCGAATACAAAACACGCAATATTTTCGCATTACATTCCGGTGCACGGCTGAAAATTAATTTCCAAATAAAAAAGCACATTTCCAAATCAGTGACGTAAATATTTTTTCGTTTTAAAGGTGTTGGCCTGTGTAAATTTTTAAAAATGTATAATAAAGTAAAACTGAATGCATTGTTTAAACAATGAGACCATTGTTAGGAAATCCTTGAAACTGATGTACCGAATACAAAACACGCAATATTTTCGAATTACATTCCGGTGCACGGCTGAAAATTAATTTTCTAATAAATAAGCACATTTCCAAATGAAAGACGTAAAAATTTCTCGGTTTTAAAGTTGTTCGCCTGTGAGAATTTTTATAAATGTAAAATGAAGCAAAACTGAATACATTGTTTAAACAATGAAACCATTGTTAGGAAATCTTGGAAAATTATATACCGAATACTAAACACGCAATATTTTCGCATTACATTCCGGTGCACGTCTGAAAATTTATTTCCTAATAAAAAAGCACATTTCCAAATGAATGACGTAAATATTTTTTCGTTTTAAAGGTGTTCGCCTGTGTGAATTTTTAGAAATGTAAAATAAAGTAAAACTGAATGTATTGTTTAAACAATGAAACCATTGTTAGGAAATCATTGAAACTGCTATACCGAATACCAAACACGCAATATTTAAAATTAAATTCATTCCAGTGCACGACTGAAAATTAATTTTCTAATAAACAAGCACATTTCCAAATGAAAGACGTAAAAATTTCTCGGTTTTAAAGTTGTTCGCCTGTGTGAATTTTTAGAAATGTAAAATGAAGTAAAACCGAATACATTGTTTAAAAAATGAAACCATTGTTAGGGAATCCTGGAAACTGATATACCGAAACAAAAACACGCAATATTTTCGAATTAAATTCCGGTGCACGGCTGAAAATTAATTTCCTGATAAATAAGCACATTTCCAAATGAAAGATGTAAAAATTTCTCGGTTTTAAAGTTGTTCGCCTGTGAGAATTTTTAGAAATGTAAAATGAAGCAAAACGGAATATATTGTTTAAGCAATGAAACCATTGTTAGGAAATCTTGGAAAATGATATACCGAATACAAAACACGCAATATTTTCGCATTACATTCCGGTGCACGGCTGAAAATTAATTTCCTAATAAAAAAGCACATTTCCAAATGAAAGACGTAAAACTTTTCGGATTTAAAGTTGTTCTCAAATGTGCGTTTTTAGAAATGTAAAATGAAGTAAAACCGAATACATTGTTTAAACAATGAAACCATTGTTAGGGAACCCTGGAAATTGATATACCGAATAAAATAACGCAATATTTTCGAATTACATTTCGGTGCACGGCTGAAAATTAATTTCCTAATAAAAAAGCACATTTCCAAATGAATGAAGTAAATAATTTTTCGTTTTAAAGGTGTTCGCCAGTGTGAGTTTTTAGAAATGTAAAATAAAGTAAAACCGAATACATTGTTTAAAAAATGAAACCATTGATAGGGAATCCTGGAAACTGATATACCGAAAAAAAAAAAAACACGCAATATTTTCGAATTAAATTCCGGTGCACGGCTGAAAATTATTTTCCTAATAAATAAGCACATTTCCAAATGAAAGACGTAAAAATTTCTCTATTTTAAAGTTGTTCGCCTGTGTGACATTTTAGAAATGTAAAATGAAGAAAAACCGAATACATTGTTTAAACAATGAAACCATTGTTAGGGAACCCAGGAAATTGATATGCCGAATACAAAACACGTAGTATTTTCGAATTAAATTCCGGTGCACGGCTGAAAATTAATTTTCTAATAAAAAAGCACAATTCCAAATGAATGACGTAAAATTTTTCGGATTTAAAGTTGTTCTCAAATGTGCGTTTTTAGAAATGTAAAATGAAGAAAAACCGAATACATTGTTTAAACAATGAAACCATTGTTAGGGAACCCTGGAAATTTATATACCGAATAAAAAACACGCAATATTTTCGAATAACATTCCGGTGCACGGCTGAAAATTAATTTCCTAATAAAAAAGCACATTTCCAAATGAATGAAGTAGATAATTTTTCGTTTTAAAGGTGTTCGCCAGTGTGAGTTTTTAGAAATGTAAAATAAAGTAAAACCGAATGCATTGTTTAAAAAAGAAACCATTGTTAGGGAATCCTGGAAACTGATATACCGAAAAAAAAAACACGCAATATTTTCGAATTAAATTCCGGTGCACGGCTGAAAATTAATTTCCTAATAAATAAGCACATTTCCAAATGAAAGACGTAAAAATTTCTCGGTTTTAAAGTTGTTCGCCTGTGTGAATTTTTAGAAATGTAAAATGAAGCAAAACGGAATACATTGTTTAAACAATGAAACCATTGTTAGTGAACCCTGGAAATTGATATACCGAATACAAAACACGCAATATTTTCGAATTACATTCCGATGCACGGCTGAAAATTAATTTCCTAATAAAAAAGCACATTTCCAAATGAATGAAGTAAATATTTTTTCGTTTTAAAGGTGTTCGCCGGTGTGAATTTCTAGAAATGTAAAATAATGCAAAACTGAATACATTGTTTAAACAATGAAACCATTGTTAGGAAATCTTGGAAAATGATATACCGAATACAAAACACGCAATATTTTTGCATTACATTCCGGTGCACGGCTGAAAATTAATTTCCTAGTAAAAAAGCACATTTCCAAATGAATGAAGTAAATATTTTTTCGTTTTAAAGGTGTTCGCCGGTGTGAATTTCTAGAAATGTAAAATAAAGTAAAACTGAATACATTGTTTAAACAATGAAACCATTGTTAGGAAATCCTGGAAATTGATATGCCGAATACAAAACACGCAGTATTTTCGAATTAAATTCCGGTGCACGGCCTAAAATTAATTTCCTAATAAATAAGCACATTTCCAAATGAAAGACGTAAAAATTTCTCGGTTTTAAAGTTGTTCGCCTGTGTGAATTTTTAGAAATGTAAAATAAAGTAAAACTGAATACATTGTTTAAACAATGAAACCATTGTTAGGCAATCCTAGAAACTGATATACCGAATACAAAACACGCAATATTTTCGAATTCAATTCCGGTGCACGGCTGAAAATTAATTTCCTTATAAATAAGCACATTTAAAAATGAATGACGTAAAAATTTTTCGGTTTTAAAGTTGTTCGCCAGTGTGAGTTTTTAGAAATGTAAAATAATGCAAAACTGAATACATTGTTTAAACAATGAAACCATTGTTAGGAAATCTTTGAAACTGATATACCGAATACAAAACACGCAATATTTTCGAATTAAATTCCGGTGCACGGCTGAAAATAATTTTCTAATAAATAAGCACATATCCAAATGAATGACGTAAAATTTTTCGGATTTAAAATTGTTCTCAAACGTGCGTTTTTAGAAATGTAAAATGAAGAAAAACCGAATACATTGTTTAAACAATGACACCATTGTTAGGGAACCCTGGAAATTGATATACCGAATAAAAAACACGCAATATTTTCGAATTACATTCCGGTGCACGGCTGAAAATTAATTTCCTAATAAATAAGCACATTTAAAAATGAATGACGTAAAAGTTTTTCGGTTTTAAAGTTGTTCGCCAGTGTGAGTTTTTAGAAATGTAAAATAAAGCAAAACTGAATATATTGTTTAAACAATGAAACCATTGTTAGGAAATCTTGGAAAATGATATACCGAATACAAAACACGCAATATTTTTGCATTACATTCCGGTGCACGGCTGAAAATTAATTTCCTAGTAAAAAAGCACATTTCCAAATGAATGAAGTAAATATTTTTTCGTTTTAAAGGTGTTCGCCGGTGTGAATTTCTAGAAATGTAAAATAAAGTAAAACTGAATACATTGTTTAAACAATGAAACCATTGTTAGGAAATCCTGGAAATTGATATGCCGAATACAAAACACGCAGTATTTTCGAATTAAATTCCGGTGCACGGCCTAAAATTAATTTCCTAATAAAAAAGCACAATTCCAAATGAATGACGTAAAATTTTTCGGATTTAAAGTTGTTCTCAAATGTGCGTTTTTAGAAATGTAAAATGAAGTGAAACCGAATACATTGTTTAAACAATGAAACCATTGTTAGGGAACCCTGGAAATTGATATACCGAATAAAATCACGCAATATTTTCGAATTACATTTCGGTGCACGGCTGAAAATTAATTTCCTAATAAAAAAGCACATTTCCAAATGAATGAAGTAAATAATTTTTCGTTTTAAAGGTGTTCGCCAGTGTGAGTTTTTAGAAATGTAAAATAAAGTAAAACCGAATACATTGTTTAAAAAATGAAACCATTGTTAGGGAATCCTGGAAACTGATATACCGAAAAGAAAAACACGCAATATGTTCGAATTAAATTCCGGTGCACGGCTGAAAATTAATTTCCTAATAAAAAAGCCAATTTACAAATGAATGAAGTAAAAATTTATCGGTTTTAAAGTAGTTCACCTGTGTGAGTTTCTAGAAATGTAAAATAAAGTAAAACCGAATACATTGTTTAAACAATGAAACCATTGTTAAGAATTCCTGGAAAATGATATACCGAATACAAAACACGCAATATTTTCGCATTACATTCCGGTGCACGGCTGAAAATTAATTTCCAAATAAGAAAGCACATTTCCAAATCAGTGACGTAAATATTTTTTCGTTTTAAAGGTGTTGGCCTGTGTAAATTTTTAAAAATGTATAATAAAGTAAAACTGAATGCATTGTTTAAACAATGAGACCATTGTTAGGAAATCCTTGAAACTGATGTACCGAATACAAAACACGCAATATTTTCGAATTACATTCCGGTGCACGGCTGAAAATTAATTTTCTAATAAATAAGCACATTTCCAAATGAAAGACGTAAAAATTTCTCGGTTTTAAAGTTGTTCGCCTGTGAGAATTTTTAGAAATGTAAAATGAAGCAAAACTGAATACATTGTTTAAACAATGAAACCATTGTTAGGAAATCTTGGAAAATTATATACCGAATACAAAACACGCAATATTTTCGCATTACATTCCGGTGCACGTCTGAAAATTTATTTCCTAATAAAAAAGCACATTTCCAAATGAATGACGTAAATATTTTTTCGTTTTAAAGGTGTTCGCCTGTGTGAATTTTTAGAAATGTAAAATAAAGTAAAACTGAATGTATTGTTTAAACAATGAAACCATTGTTAGGAAATCATTGAAACTGCTATACCGAATACAAAACACGCAATATTTAAAATTAAATTCATTCCAGTGCACGGCTGAAAATTAATTTTCTAATAAACAAGCACATTTCCAAATGAAAGACGTAAAAATTTCTCGGTTTTAAAGTTGTTCGCCTGTGTGAATTTTTAGAAATGTAAAATGAAGTAAAACCGAATACATTGTTTAAAAAATGAAACCATTGTTAGGGAATCCTGGAAACTGATATACCGAAACAAAAACACGCAATATTTTCGAATTAAATTCCGGTGCACGGCTGAAAGTTAATTTCCTGATAAATAAGCACATTTCCAAATGAAAGATGTAAAAATTTCTCGGTTTTAAAGTTGTTCGCCTGTGAGAATTTTTAGAAATGTAAAATGAAGTAAAACCGAATACATTGTTTAAAAAATGAAACCATTGTTAGGGAATCCTGGAAACTGATATACCGAAACAAAACACGCAATATTTTCGAATTAAATTCCGGTGCACGGCTGAAAATTAATTTCCTGATAAATAAGCTCATTTCCAAATGAAAGATGTAAAAATTTCTCGGTTTTAAAGTTGTTCGCCTGTGAGAATTTTTAGAAATGTAAAATGAAGCAAAACGGAATATATTGTTTAAGCAATGAAACCATTGTTAGGAAATCTTGGAAAATGATATACCGAATACAAAACACGCAATATTTTCGCATTACATTCCGGTGCACGGCTGAAAATTAATTTCCTAATAAAAAAGCACATTTCCAAATGAATGACGTAAATATTTTTTCGTTTTAAAGGTGTTGGCCTGTGTAAATTTTTATAAAATGTATAATAAAGTAAAACTGAATGCATTGTTTAAACAATGAGACCATTGTTAGGAAATCCTTGAAACTGATGTACCGAATACAAAACACACAATATTTTCGAATTACATTCCGGTGCACGGCTGAAAATTAATTTTCTAATAAATAAGCACATTTCCAAATGAAAGACGTAAAAATTTCTCGGTTTTAAAGTTGTTCGCCTGTGAGAATTTTTAGAAATGTAAAATGAAGCAAAACTGAATACATTGTTTAAACAATGAAACCATTGTTAGGAAATCTTGGAAAATGATATACCGAATACAAAACACGCAATATTTTTGCATTACATTCCGGTGCACGGCTGAAAATTAATTTCCTAGTAAAAAAGCACATTTCCAAATGAATGAAGTAAATATTTTTTCGTTTTAAAGGTGTTCGCCGGTGTGAATTTCTAGAAATGTAAAATAAAGTAAAACTGAATACATTGTTTAAACAATGAAACCATTGTTAGGAAATCCTGGAAATTGATATGCCGAATACAAAACACGCAGTATTTTCGAATTAAATTCCGGCGCACGGCTTAAAATTAATTTCCTAATAAAAAAGCACAATTCCAAATGAATGACGTAAAATTTTTCGGATTTAAAGTTGTTCTCAAATGTGCGTTTTTAGAAATGTAAAATGAAGTAAAACCGAATACATTGTTTAAACAATGAAACCATTGTTATGGAATCCTGGAAACTGATATACCGAAAAAAAAACACGCAATATGTTCGAATTAAATTCCGGTGCACGGCTGAAAATTAATTTCCTAATAAATAAGCACATTTCCAAATGAAAGACGTAAAAATTTCTCTATTTTAAAGTTGTTCGCCTGTGTGAGATTTTAGAAATGTAAAATGAAGAAAAACCGAATACATTGTTTAAACAATGAAACCATTGTTAGTGAACCCTGGAAATTTATATACCGAATAAAAAACACGCAATATTTTCGAATTACATTCCGGTGCACGGCTGAAAATTAATTTCCTAATAAAAAAGCACATTTCCAAATGAATGAAGTAAATATTTTTTCTTTTTAAAGGTGTTCGCCAGTGTGAGTTTTTAGAAATGTAAAATAAAGTAAAACCGAATGCATTGTTTAAAAAAGAAACCATTGTTAGGGAATCCTGGAAACTGATATACCGAATACAAAACACGCAATATTTTCGAATTAAATTCCGGTGCACGGCTGAAAATTAATTTCCTAATAAATAAGTACATTTCCAAATGAAAGACGTAAAAATTTCTTGGTTTTAAAGTTGTTCGCCTGTGTGAATTTTTAGAAATGTAAAATGAAGCAAAACGGAATACATTGTTTAAACAATGAAACCATTGTTAGTGAACCCTGGAAATTGATATACCGAATACAAAACACGCAATATTTTCGAATTACATTCCGATGCACGGCTGAACATTAATTTCCTAATAAAAAAGCACAGTTCCAAATGAATGACGTAAATATTTTTTCGTTTTAAAGTTGTTCGCCTGTGTGAATTTTTAGAAATGTAAAATGAAGAAAAACCGAATACATTGTTTAAACAATGAAACCATTGTTAGGGAACCCTGGAAATTGATATACCGAATACAAAACACGCAATATTGTCGAAATAAATTCAATTCCGGTGCACGGCTGAAAATTAATTTCCTAATAAAAAAGCCTATTTACAAATGAATGAAGTAAAAATTTATCGGTTTTAAAGTAGTTCACCTGTGTGAGTTTCTAGAAATGTAAAATAAAGTAAAACCGAATACATTGTTTAAACAATGAAACCATTGTTAAGAATTCCTGGAAAATGATATACCGAATACAAAACACGCAATATTTTCGCATTACATTCCGGTGCACGGCTGAAAATTAATTTCCAAATAAAAAAGCACATTTCCAAATGAATGACGTAAATATTTTTTCGTTTTAAAGTTGTTCGCCTGTGTGAATTTTTAGAAATATAAAATGAAGAAAAACCGAATACATTGTTTAAACAATGAAACCATTGTTAGGGAACCCTGGAAATTGATATATCGAATACAAAACACGCAATATTGTCGAAATAAATTCCGGTGCACGGCTGAAAATTAATTTCCTAATAAAAAAGCCTATTTACAAATGAATGAAGTAAAAATTTATCGGTTTTAAAGTAGTTCACCTGTGTGAGTTTCTAGAAATGTAAAATAAAGTAAAACCGAATACATTGTTTAAACAATGAAACCATTGTTAAGAATTCCTGGAAAATGATATACCGAATACAAAACACGCAATATTTTCGCATTACATTCCGGTGCACGGCTGAAAATTAATTTCCAAATAAAAAAGCACATTTCCAAATCAGTGACGTAAATATTTTTTCGTTTTAAAGGTGTTGGCCTGTGTAAATTTTTAAAAATGTATAATAAAGTAAAACTGAATGCATTGTTTAAACAATGAGACCATTGTTAGGAAATCCTTGAAACTGATGTACCGAATACAAAACACGCAATATTTTCGAATTACATTCCGGTGCACGGCTGAAAATTAATTTTCTAATAAATAAGCACATTTCCAAATGAAAGACGTAAAAATTTCTCGGTTTTAAAGTTGTTCGCCTGTGAGAATTTTTAGAAATGTAAAATGAAGCAAAACTGAATACATTGTTTAAACAATGAAACCATTGTTAGGAAATCTTGGAAAATTATATACCGAATACAAAACACGCAATATTTTCGCATTACATTCCGGTGCAAGTCTGAAAATTTATTTCCTAATAAAAAAGCACATTTCCAAATGAATGACGTAAATATTTTTTCGTTTTAAAGGTGTTCGCCTGTGTGAATTTTTAGAAATGTAAAATAAAGTAAAACTGAATGTATTGTTTAAACAATGAAACCATTGTTAGGAAATCATTGAAACTGCTATACCGAATACAAAACACGCAATATTTAAAATTAAATTCATTCCAGTGCACGGCTGAAAATTAATTTTCTAATAAACAAGCACATTTCCAAATGAAAGACGTAAAAATTTCTCGGTTTTAAAGTTGTTCGCCTATGTGAATTTTTAGAAATGTAAAATGAAGTAAAACCGAATACATTGTTTAAAAAATGAAACCATTGTTAGGGAATCCTGGAAACTGATATACCGAAACAAAAACACGCAATATTTTCGAATTAAATTCCGGTGCACGGCTGAAAATTAATTTCCTGATAAATAAGCACATTTCCAAATGAAAGATGTAAAAATTTCTCGGTTTTAAAGTTGTTCGCCTGTGAGAATTTTTAGAAATGTAAAATGAAGCAAAACGGAATATATTGTTTAAGCAATGAAACCATTGTTAGGAAATCTTGGAAAATGATATACCGAATACAAAACACGCAATATTTTCGCATTACATTCCGGTGCACGGCTGAAAATTAATTTCCTAATAAAAAAGCACATTTCCAAATGAATGACGTAAATATTTTTTCGTTTTAAAGGTGTTCGCCTGTATGAATTTTTAGAAATGTAAAATAAAGTAAAACTGAATACATTGTTTAAACAATGAAACCATTGTTAGGAAATCCTGGAAATTGATATGCCGAATACAAAACACGCAGTATTTTCGAATTAAATTCCGGTGCACGGCTTAAAATTAATTTCCTAAGAAAAAAGCACAATTCCAAATGAATGACGTAAAATTTTTCGGATTTAAAGTTGTTCTCAAATGAGCGTTTTTAGAAATGTAAAATGAAGAAAAACCGAATACATTGTTTAAACAATGAAACCATTGTTAGGGAACCCTGGAAATTTATATACCGAATAAAAAACACGCAATATTTTCGAATAACATTCCGGTGCACGGCTGAAAATTAATTTCCTAATAAAAAAGCACATTTCCAAATGAATGAAGTAGATAATTTTTCGTTTTAAAGGTGTTCGCCAGTGTGAGTTTTTAGAAATGTAAAATAAAGTAAAACCGAATGCATTGTTTAAAAAAGAAACCATTGTTAGGGAATCCTGGAAACTGATATACCGAAAAAAAAACACGCAATATTTTCGAATTAAATTCCGGGGCACGGCTGAAAATTAATTTCCTAATAAATAAGCACATTTCCAAATGAAAGACGTAAAAATTTCTCGGTTTTAAAGTTGTTCGCCTGTGTGAATTTTTAGAAATGTAAAATGAAGCAAAACGGAATACATTGTTTAAACAATGAAACCATTGTTAGTGAACCCTGGAAATTGATATACCGAATACAAAACACGCAATATTTTCGAATTACATTCCGATGCACGGCTGAAAATTAATTTCCTAATAAAAAAGCACATTTCCAAATGAATGAAGTAAATATTTTTTCGTTTTAAAGGTGTTCGCCGGTGTGAATTTCTAGAAATGTAAAATAAAGTAAAACTGAATACATTGTTTAAACAATGAAACCATTGTTAGGCAATCCTAGAAAATGATATACCGAATACAAAACACGCAATATTTTCGAATTAAATTCCGGTGCACGGCTGAAAATTAATCTCCTTATAAATAAGCACATTTAAAAATGAATGACGTAAAAATTTTTCGGTTTTAAAGTTGTTCGCCAGTGTGAGTTTTTAGAAATGTAAAATAAAGCAAAACTGAATACTTTGTTTAAACAATGAAACCATTGTTAGGAAATCTTGGAAAATGATATACCTTATACAAAACACGCAATATTTTTGCATTACATTCCGGTGCACGGCTGAAAATTAATTTCCTAGAAAAATGCACATTTCCAAATGAATGACGTAAATAATTTTTCGTTTTAAAGGTGTTCGCCTGTGTGAATTTTTAGAAATGTAAAATAAAGTAAAACTGAATACATTGTTTAAACAATGAAACCATTGTTAGGAAATCTTTGAAACTGATATACCGAATACAAAACACGCAATATTTTCGAATTAAATTCCGGTGCACGGCTGAAAATAATTTTCTAATAAATAAGCACATATCCAAATGAATGACGTAAAATTTTTCGGATTTAAAATTGTTCTCAAACGTGCGTTTTTAGAAATGTAAAATGAAGAAAAACCGAATACATTGTTTAAACAATGACACCATTGTTAGGGAACCCTGGAAATTGATATACCGAATAAAAAACACGCAATATTTTCGAATTACATTCCGGTGCACGGCTGAAAATTAATTTCCTAATAAATAAGCACATTTAAAAATGAATGACGTAAAAGTTTTTCGGTTTTAAAGTTGTTCGCCAGTGTGAGTTTTTAGAAATGTAAAATAAAGCAAAACTGAATACATTGTTTAAACAATGAAACCATTGTTAGGAAATCTTGGAAAATGATATACCGAATACAAAACACGCAATATTTTTGCATTACATTCCGGTGCACGGCTGAAAATTAATTTCCTAGTAAAAAAGCACATTTCCAAATGAATGAAGTAAATAATTTTTCGTTTTAAAGGTGTTCGCCAGTGTGAATTTTTAGAAATGTAAAATAAAGTAAAACTGAATACATTGTTTAAACAATGAAACCATTGTTAGGAAATCTTTGAAACTGATATACCGAATACAAAACACGCAATATTTTCGAATTAAATTCCGGCGCACGGCTTAAAATTAATTTCCTAATAAAAAAGCACAATTCCAAATGAATGACGTAAAATTTTTCGGATTTAAAGTTGTTCTCAAATGTGCGTTTTTAGAAATGTAAAATGAAGTAAAACCGAATACATTGTTTAAGCAATGAAACCATTGTTAAGGAACCCTGGAAATTGATATACCGAATAAAATCACGCAATATTTTCGAATTACATTTCGGTGCACGGCTGAAAATTAATTTCCTAATAAAAAAGCACATTTCCAAATGAATGAAGTAAATAATTTTTCGTTTTAAAGGTGTTCGCCAGTGTGAGTTTTTAGAAATGTAAAATAAAGTAAAACCGAATACATTGTTTAAAAAATGAAACCATTGTTAGGGAATCCTGGAAACTGATATACCGAAAAAAAAACACGCAATATGTTCGAATTAAATTCCGGTGCACGGCTGAAAATTAATTTCCTAATAAATAAGCACATTTCCAAATGAAAGACGTAAAAATTTCTCTATTTTAAAGTTGTTCGCCTGTGTGAGATTTTAGAAATGTAAAATGAAGAAAAACCGAATACATTGTTTAAACAATGAAACCATTGTTAGGGAACCCAGGAAATTTATATACCGAATAAAAAACACGCAATATTTTCGAATTACATTCCGGTGCACGGCTGAAAATTAATTTCCTAATAAAAAAGCACATTTCCAAATGAATGAAGTAAATATTTTTTCTTTTTAAAGGTGTTCGCCAGTGTGAGTTTTTAGAAATGTAAAATAAAGTAAAACCGAATGCATTGTTTAAAAAAGAAACCATTGTTAGGGAATCCTGGAAACTGATATACCGAATACAAAACACGCAATATTTTCGAATTAAATTCCGGTGAACGGCTGAAAATTAATTTCCTAATAAAAAAGCACATTTCCAAATGAATGAAGTAAATATTTTTTCGTTTTAAAGGTGTTCGCCGGTGTGAATTTCTAGAAATGTAAAATAAAGTAAAACTGAATACATTGTTTAAACAATGAAACCATTGTTAGGAAATCTTTGAAACTGATATACCGAATACAAAACACGCAATATTTTCGAATTAAATTCCGGTGCACGGCTGAAAATAATTTTCTAATAAATAAGCACATTTCCAAATGAATGACGTAAAATTTTTCGGATTTAAAATTGTTCTCAAACGTGCGTTTTTAGAAATGTAAAATGAAGAAAAACCGAATACATTGTTTAAACAATGACACCATTGTTAGGGAACCCTGGAAATTGATATACCGAATAAAAAACACGCAATATTTTCGAATTACATTCCGGTGCACGGCTGAAAATTAATTTCCTAATAAATAAGCACATTTAAAAATGAATGACGTAAAAGTTTTTCGGTTTTAAAGTTGTTCGCCAGTGTGAGTTTTTAGAAATGTAAAATAAAGCAAAACTGAATACATTGTTTAAAAAATGAAACCATTGTTAGGAAATCTTGAAAAATGATATACCGAATACAAAACACGCAATATTTTTGCATTACATTCCGGTGCACGGCTGAAAATTAATTTCCTAGTAAAAAAGCACATTTCCAAATGAATGACGTAAATATTTTTTCGTGTTAAAGGTGTTCGCCTGTGTGAATTTTTAGAAATGTTTGGTTGATTTTGTGACGGCCGATTATCTACACTAGGGATATAGGCCCGAGGGGGATTGCCCTTCGTGGGGGTCTTTCTAAGGGAACCTAACCCGTATTAACGCATGGAAATCCATGGTTCGAAGAACACCACGAAAACGCCGAACGATTAGGCCGACGGGCGCGATTGGGATCGAACCCAGCACTTCCCGTCTACCAGCTTCTGATATACCGAATACAAAACACGCAATATTTTCGCATTACATTCCGGTACACGGCTGAAAATTAATTTCGTAATAAAAAAACACATTTCGAAATGAATGACGTAAATATTTTTTCGTTTTAAAGGTGTTCGCCTGTGTGAATTTTTAGAAATTTAAAATAAAGTAAAACTGAATGCATTGTTTAAACAATGAGACCATTGTTAGGAAATCCTTGAAACTGATATACCGAATACAAATCACGCAATATTTTCGAATTAAATTCCGGTGCACGGCTGAAAATTAATTTTCTAATAAATAAGCACATTTCCAAAAGAAAGACGTAAAAATTTCTCGGTTTTAAAGTTGTTCGCCTGTGTGAATTTTTAGAAATGTAAAATAAAGCAAAACCGAATACATTGTTTAAACAATGAAACCATTGTTAGGGAATCCTGGAAACTGATATACCCAATACAAAACACGATATATTTTCGCATTAAATTCCGTTGCACGGCTGAAAATTAATTTCCTAATAAAAAAGCACAATTCCAAATGAATGACGTAAAATTTTTCGGATTTAAAGTTGTTCTCAAATGTGCGTTTTTAGAAATGTAAAATGAAGTAAAACCGAATACATTGTTTAAACAATGAAACCATTGTTAGGGAACCCTGGAAATTGATATACCGAATAAAATCACGCAATATTTTCGAATTACATTTCGGTGCACGGCTGAAAATTAATTTCCTAATAAAAAAGCACATTTCCAAATGAATGAAGTAAATAATTTTTCGTTTTAAAGGTGTTCGCCAGTGTGAGTTTTTAGAAATGTAAAATAAAGTAAAACCGAATACACTGTTTAAAAAATGAAACCATTGTTAGGGAATCCTGGAAACTGATATACCGAAAAAAAAACACGCAATATGTTCGAATTAAATTCCGGTGCACGGCTGAAAATTAATTTCCTAATAAATAAGCACATTTCCAAATGAAAGACGTAAAAATTTCTCTATTTTAAAGTTGTTCGCCTGTGTGAGATTTTAGAAATGTAAAATGAAGAAAAACCGAATACATTGTTTAAACAATGAAACCATTGTTAGGGAACCCAGGAAATTTATATACCGAATAAAAAACACGCAATATTTTCGAATTACATTCCGGTGCACGGCTGAAAATTAATTTCCTAATAAAAAAGCACATTTCCAAATGAATGAAGTAAATATTTTTTCTTTTTAAAGGTGTTCGCCAGTGTGAGTTTTTAGAAATGTAAAATAAAGTAAAACCGAATGCATTGTTTAAAAAAGAAACCATTGTTAGGGAATCCTGGAAACTGATATACCGAATACAAAACACGCAATATTTTCGAATTAAATTCCGGTGCACGGCTGAAAATTAATTTCCTAATAAATAAGCACATTTCCAAATGAAAGACGTAAAAATTTCTTGGTTTTAAAGTTGTTCGCCTGTGTGAATTTTTAGAAATGTAAAATGAAGCAAAACGGAATACATTGTTTAAACAATGAAACCATTGTTAGTGAACCCTGGAAATTGATATACCGAATACAAAACACGCAATATTTTCGAATTACATTCCGATGCACGGCTGAACATTAATTTCCTAATAAAAAAGCACAGTTCCAAATGAATGACGTAAATATTTTTTCGTTTTAAAGTTGTTCGCCTGTGTGAATTTTTAGAAATGTAAAATGAAGAAAAACCGAATACATTGTTTAAACAATGAAACCATTGTTAGGGAACCCTGGAAACTGATATACCGAATACAAAACACGCAATATTGTCGAAATAAATTCCGGTGCACGGCTGAAAATTAATTTCCTAATAAAAAAGCCTATTTACAAATGAATGAAGTAAAAATTTATCGGTTTTAAAGTAGTTCACCTGTGTGAGTTTCTAGAAATGTAAAATAAAGTGAAACCGAATACATTGTTTAAACAATGAAACCATTGTTAAGAATTCCTGGAAAATGATATACCGAATACAAAACACGCAATATTTTCGCATTACATTCCGGTGCACGGCTGAAAATTAATTTCCAAATAAAAAAGCACATTTCCAAATGAATGACGTAAATATTTTTTCGTTTTAAAGTTGTTCGCCTGTGTGAATTTTTAGAAATGTAAAATGAAGAAAAACAGAATACATTGTTTAAACAATGAAACCATTGTTAGGGAACCCTGGAAATTGATATACCGAATACAAAACACGCAATATTGTCGAAATAAATTCCGGTGCACGGCTGAAAATTAATTTCCTAATAAAAAAGCCTATTTACAAATGAATGAAGTAAAAATTTATCGGTTTTAAAGTAGTTCACCTGTGTGAGTTTCTAGAAATGTAAAATAAAGTAAAACCGAATACATTGTTTAAACAATGAAACCATTGTTAAGAATTCCTGGAAAATGATATACCGAATACAAAACACGCAATATTTTCGCATTACATTCCGGTGCACGGCTGAAAATTAATTTCCAAATAAAAAAGCACATTTCCAAATCGGTGACGTAAATAATTTTTCGTTTTAAAGGTGTTGGCCTGTGTAAATTTTTAAAAATGTATAATAAAGTAAAACTGAATGCATTGTTTAAACAATGAGACCATTGTTAGGAAATCCTTGAAACTGATGTACCGAATACAAAACACGCAATATTTTCGAATTACATTCCGATGCACGGCTGAAAATTAATTTTCTAATAAATAAGCACATTTCCAAATGAAAGACGTAAAAATTTCTCGGTTTTAAAGTTGTTCGCCTGTGAGAATTTTTAGAAATGTAAAATGAAGCAAAACTGAATACATTGTTTAAACAATGAAACCATTGTTAGGAAATCTTGGAAAATTATATACCGAATACAAAACACGCAATATTTTCGCATTACATTCCGGTGCACGTCTGAAAATTTATTTCCTAATAAAAAAGCACATTTCCAAATGAATGACGTAAATATTTTTTCGTTTTAAAGGTGTTCGCCTGTGTGAATTTTTAGAAATGTAAAATAAAGTAAAACTGAATGTATTGTTTAAACAATGAAACCATTGTTAGGAAATCATTGAAACTGCTATACCGAATACAAAACACGCAATATTTAAAATTAAATTCATTCCAGTGCACGGCTGAAAATTAATTTTCTAATAAACAAGCACATTTCCAAATGAAAGACGTAAAAATTTCTCGGTTTTAAAGTTGTTCGCCTGCGTGAATTTTTAGAAATGTAAAATGAAGTAAAACCGAATACATTGTTTAAAAAATGAAACCATTGTTAGGGAATCCTGGAAACTGATATACCGAAACAAAAACACGCAATATTTTCGAATTAAATTCCGGTGCACGGCAGAAAATTAATTTCCTGATAAATAAGCACATTTCCAAATGAAAGATGTAAAAATTTCTCGGTTTTAAAGTTGTTCGCCTGTGAGAATTTTTAGAAATGTAAAATGAAGCAAAACGGAATATATTGTTTAAGCAATGAAACCATTGTTAGGAAATCTTGGAAAATGATATACCGAATACAAAACACGCAATATTTTCGCATTACATTCCGGTGCACGGCTGAAAATTAATTTCCTAATAAAAAAGCACATTTCCAAATGAATGACGTAAATATTTTTTCGTTTTAAAGGTGTTCGCCTGTATGAATTTTTAGAAATGTAAAATAAAGTAAAACTGAATACATTGTTTAAACAATGAAACCATTGTTAGGAAATCCTGGAAATTGATATGCCGAATACAAAACACGCAGTATTTTCGAATTAAATTCCGGTGCACGGCTTAAAATTAATTTCCTAATAAAAAAGCACAATTCCAAATGAATGACGTAAAATTTTTCGGATTTAAAGTTGTTCTCAAATGTGCGTTTTTAGAAATGTAAAATGAAGTAAAACCGAATACATTGTTTAAACAATGAAACCATTGTTAGGAAATCCTGGAAATTGATATGCCGAATACAAAACACGCAATATTTTCGAATTACATTCCGGTGCACGGCTGAAAATTAATTTCCTAATAAAAAAGCACATTTCCAAATGAATGAAGTAAATATTTTTTCTTTTTAAAGGTGTTCGCCAGTGTGAGTTTTTAGAAATGTAAAATAAAGTAAAACCGAATGCATTGTTTAAAAAAGAAACCATTGTTAGGGAATCCTGGAAACTGATATACCGAATACAAAACACGCAATATTTTCGAATTAAATTCCGGTGCACGGCTGAAAATTAATTTCCTAATAAAAAAGCACATTTCCAAATGAATGAAGTAAATATTTTTTCGTTTTAAAGGTGTTCGCCGGTGTGAATTTCTAGAAATGTAAAATAAAGTAAAACTGAATACATTGTTTAAACAATGAAACCATTGTTAGGAAATCTTTGAAACTGATATACCGAATACAAAACACGCAATATTTTCGAATTAAATTCCGGTGCACGGCTGAAAATAATTTTCTAATAAATAAGCACATTTCCAAATGAATGACGTAAAATTTTTCGGATTTAAAATTGTTCTCAAACGTGCGTTTTTAGAAATGTAAAATGAAGAAAAACCGAATACATTGTTTAAACAATGACACCATTGTTAGGGAACCCTGGAAATTGATATACCGAATAAAAAACACGCAATATTTTCGAATTACATTCCGGTGCACGGCTGAAAATTAATTTCCTAATAAATAAGCACATTTAAAAATGAATGACGTAAAAGTTTTTCGGTTTTAAAGTTGTTCGCCAGTGTGAGTTTTTAGAAATGTAAAATAAAGCAAAACTGAATACATTGTTTAAAAAATGAAACCATTGTTAGGAAATCTTGAAAAATGATATACCGAATACAAAACACGCAATATTTTTGCATTACATTCCGGTGCACGGCTGAAAATTAATTTCCTAGTAAAAAAGCACATTTCCAAATGAATGACGTAAATATTTTTTCGTGTTAAAGGTGTTCGCCTGTGTGAATTTTTAGAAATGTTTGGTTGGTTGGTTGATTTTGTGACGGCCGATTATCTACACTAGGGATATAGGCCCGAGGGGGATTGCCCTTCGTGGGGGTCTTTCTAAGGGAACCTAACCCGTATTAACGCATGGAAATCCATGGTTCGAAGAACACCACGAAAACGCCGAACGATTAGGCCGACGGGCGCGATTGGGATCGAACCCAGCACTTCCCGTCTACCAGCTTCTGATATACCGAATACAAAACACGCAATATTTTCGCATTACATTCCGGTACACGGCTGAAAATTAATTTCGTAATAAAAAAACACATTTCGAAATGAATGACGTAAATATTTTTTCGTTTTAAAGGTGTTCGCCTGTGTGAATTTTTAGAAATTTAAAATAAAGTAAAACTGAATGCATTGTTTAAACAATGAGACCATTGTTAGGAAATCCTTGAAACTGATATACCGAATACAAATCACGCAATATTTTCGAATTAAATTCCGGTGCACGGCTGAAAATTAATTTTCTAATAAATAAGCACATTTCCAAATGAAAGACGTAAAAATTTCTCGGTTTTAAAGTTGTTCGCCTGTGTGAATTTTTAGAAATGTAAAATAAAGCAAAACCGAATACATTGTTTAAACAATGAAACCATTGTTAGGGAATCCTGGAAACTGATATACCCAATACAAAACACGATATATTTTCGCATTAAATTCCGTTGCACGGCTGAAAATTAATTTCCTAATAAAAAAGCACAATTCCAAATGAATGACGTAAAATTTTTCGGATTTAAAGTTGTTCTCAAATGTGCGTTTTTAGAAATGTAAAATGAAGTAAAACCGAATACATTGTTTAAACAATGAAACCATTGTTAGGGAACCCTGGAAATTGATATACCGAATAAAATCACGCAATATTTTCGAATTACATTTCGGTGCACGGCTGAAAATTAATTTCCTAATAAAAAAGCACATTTCCAAATGAATGAAGTAAATAATTTTTCGTTTTAAAGGTGTTCGCCAGTGTGAGTTTTTAGAAATGTAAAATAAAGTAAAACCGAATACACTGTTTAAAAAATGAAACCATTGTTAGGGAATCCTGGAAACTGATATACCGAAAAAAAAACACGCAATATGTTCGAATTAAATTCCGGTGCACGGCTGAAAATTAATTTCCTAATAAATAAGCACATTTCCAAATGAAAGACGTAAAAATTTCTCTATTTTAAAGTTGTTCGCCTGTGTGAGATTTTAGAAATGTAAAATGAAGAAAAACCGAATACATTGTTTAAACAATGAAACCATTGTTAGGGAACCCAGGAAATTTATATACCGAATAAAAAACACGCAATATTTTCGAATTACATTCCGGTGCACGGCTGAAAATTAATTTCCTAATAAAAAAGCACATTTCCAAATGAATGAAGTAAATATTTTTTCTTTTTAAAGGTGTTCGCCAGTGTGAGTTTTTAGAAATGTAAAATAAAGTAAAACCGAATGCATTGTTTAAAAAAGAAACCATTGTTAGGGAATCCTGGAAACTGATATACCGAATACAAAACACGCAATATTTTCGAATTAAATTCCGGTGCACGGCTGAAAATTAATTTCCTAATAAATAAGCACATTTCCAAATGAAAGACGTAAAAATTTCTTGGTTTTAAAGTTGTTCGCCTGTGTGAATTTTTAGAAATGTAAAATGAAGCAAAACGGAATACATTGTTTAAACAATGAAACCATTGTTAGTGAACCCTGGAAATTGATATACCGAATACAAAACACGCAATATTTTCGAATTACATTCCGATGCACGGCTGAACATTAATTTCCTAATAAAAAAGCACAGTTCCAAATGAATGACGTAAATATTTTTTCGTTTTAAAGTTGTTCGCCTGTGTGAATTTTTAGAAATGTAAAATGAAGAAAAACCGAATACATTGTTTAAACAATGAAACCATTGTTAGGGAACCCTGGAAACTGATATACCGAATACAAAACACGCAATATTGTCGAAATAAATTCCGGTGCACGGCTGAAAATTAATTTCCTAATAAAAAAGCCTATTTACAAATGAATGAAGTAAAAATTTATCGGTTTTAAAGTAGTTCACCTGTGTGAGTTTCTAGAAATGTAAAATAAAGTGAAACCGAATACATTGTTTAAACAATGAAACCATTGTTAAGAATTCCTGGAAAATGATATACCGAATACAAAACACGCAATATTTTCGCATTACATTCCGGTGCACGGCTGAAAATTAATTTCCAAATAAAAAAGCACATTTCCAAATGAATGACGTAAATATTTTTTCGTTTTAAAGTTGTTCGCCTGTGTGAATTTTTAGAAATGTAAAATGAAGAAAAACAGAATACATTGTTTAAACAATGAAACCATTGTTAGGGAACCCTGGAAATTGATATACCGAATACAAAACACGCAATATTGTCGAAATAAATTCCGGTGCACGGCTGAAAATTAATTTCCTAATAAAAAAGCCTATTTACAAATGAATGAAGTAAAAATTTATCGGTTTTAAAGTAGTTCACCTGTGTGAGTTTCTAGAAATGTAAAATAAAGTAAAACCGAATACATTGTTTAAACAATGAAACCATTGTTAAGAATTCCTGGAAAATGATATACCGAATACAAAACACGCAATATTTTCGCATTACATTCCGGTGCACGGCTGAAAATTAATTTCCAAATAAAAAAGCACATTTCCAAATCGGTGACGTAAATAATTTTTCGTTTTAAAGGTGTTGGCCTGTGTAAATTTTTAAAAATGTATAATAAAGTAAAACTGAATGCATTGTTTAAACAATGAGACCATTGTTAGGAAATCCTTGAAACTGATGTACCGAATACAAAACACGCAATATTTTCGAATTACATTCCGATGCACGGCTGAAAATTAATTTTCTAATAAATAAGCACATTTCCAAATGAAAGACGTAAAAATTTCTCGGTTTTAAAGTTGTTCGCCTGTGAGAATTTTTAGAAATGTAAAATGAAGCAAAACTGAATACATTGTTTAAACAATGAAACCATTGTTAGGAAATCTTGGAAAATTATATACCGAATACAAAACACGCAATATTTTCGCATTACATTCCGGTGCACGTCTGAAAATTTATTTCCTAATAAAAAAGCACATTTCCAAATGAATGACGTAAATATTTTTTCGTTTTAAAGGTGTTCGCCTGTGTGAATTTTTAGAAATGTAAAATAAAGTAAAACTGAATGTATTGTTTAAACAATGAAACCATTGTTAGGAAATCATTGAAACTGCTATACCGAATACAAAACACGCAATATTTAAAATTAAATTCATTCCAGTGCACGGCTGAAAATTAATTTTCTAATAAACAAGCACATTTCCAAATGAAAGACGTAAAAATTTCTCGGTTTTAAAGTTGTTCGCCTGTGTGAATTTTTAGAAATGTAAAATGAAGTAAAACCGAATACATTGTTTAAAAAATGAAACCATTGTTAGGGAATCCTGGAAACTGATATACCGAAACAAAAACACGCAATATTTTCGAATTAAATTCCGGTGCACGGCAGAAAATTAATTTCCTGATAAATAAGCACATTTCCAAATGAAAGATGTAAAAATTTCTCGGTTTTAAAGTTGTTCGCCTGTGAGAATTTTTAGAAATGTAAAATAAAGTAAAACCGAATACATTGTTTAAAAAATGAAACCATTGTTAGGGAATCCTGGAAACTGATATACCGAAAAAAAAAAAACACGCAATATTTTCGAATTAAATTCCGGTGCACGGCTGAAAATTATTTTCCTAATAAATAAGCACATTTCCAAATGAATGACGTAAAAATTTCTCTATTTTAAAGTTGTTCGCCTGTGTGACATTTTAGAAATGTAAAATGAAGAAAAACCGAATTCATTGTTTAAACAATGAAACCATTGTTAGGGAACCCAGGAAATTGATATGCCGAATACAAAACACGTAGTATTTTCGAATTAAATTCCGGTGCACGGCTGAAAATTAATTTTCTAATAAAAAAGCACATTTCCAAATGAATGAAGTAAATATTTTTTCGTTTTAAAGGTGTTCGCCGGTGTGAATTTCTAGAAATGTAAAATAAAGTAAAACTGAATACATTGTTTAAACAATGAAACCATTGTTAGGCAATCCTAGAAACTGATATACCGAATACAAAACACGCAATATTTTCGAATTAAATTCCGGTGCACGGCTGAAAATTAATTTCCTTATAAATAAGCACATTTAAAAATGAATGACGTAAAAATTTTTCGGTTTTAAAGTTGTTCGCCAGTGTGAGTTTTTAGAAATGTAAAATAAAGCAAAACTGAATACTTTGTTTAAACAATGAAACCATTGTTAGGAAATCTTGGAAAATGATATACCTTATACAAAACACGCAATATTTTTGCATTACATTCCGGTGCACGGCTGAAAATTAATTTCCTAGAAAAAAGCACATTTCCAAATGAATGACGTAAATAATTTTTCGTTTTAAAGGTGTTCGCCTGTGTGAATTTTTAGAAATGTAAAATAAAGTAAAACTGAATACATTGTTTAAACAATGAAACCATTGTTAGGAAATCTTTGAAACTGATATACCGAATACAAAACACGCAATATTTTCGAATTAAATTCCGGTGCACGGCTGAAAATAATTTTCTAATAAATAAGCACATATCCAAATGAATGACGTAAAATTTTTCGGATTTAAAATTGTTCTCAAACGTGCGTTTTTAGAAATGTAAAATGAAAAAAAACCGAATATATTGTTTAAACAATGACACCATTGTTAGGGAACCCTGGAAATTGATATACCGAATAAAAAACACGCAATATTTTCGAATTACATTCCGGTGCACGGCTGAAAATTAATTTCCTAATAAATAAGCACATTTAAAAATGAATGACGTAAAAGTTTTTCGGTTTTAAAGTTGTTCGCCAGTGTGAGTTTTTAGAAATGTAAAATAAAGCAAAACTGAATACATTGTTTAAACAATGAAACCATTGTTAGGAAATCTTGGAAAATGATATACCGAATACAAAACACGCAATATTTTTGCATTACATTCCGGTGCACGGCTGAAAATTAATTTCCTAGTAAAAAAGCACATTTCCAAATGAATGAAGTAAATAATTTTTCGTTTTAAAGGTGTTCGCCGGTGTGAATTTCTAGAAATGTAAAATAAAGTAAAACTGAATACATTGTTTAAACAATGAAACCATTGTTAGGAAATCCTGGAAATTGATATGCCGAATACAAAACACGCAGTATTTTCGAATTAAATTCCGGCGCACGGCTTAAAATTAATTTCCTAATAAAAAAGCACAATTCCAAATGAATGACGTAAAATTTTTCGGATTTAAAGTTGTTCTCAAATGTGCGTTTTTAGAAATGTAAAATGAAGTAAAACCGAATACATTGTTTAAACAATGAAACCATTGTTAGGGAACCCTGGAAATTGATATACCGAATAAAATCACGCAATATTTTCGAATTACATTTCGGTGCACGGCTGAAAATTAATTTCCTAATAAAAAAGCACATTTCCAAATGAATGAAGTAAATAATTTTTCGTTTTAAAGGTGTTCGCCAGTGTGAGTTTTTAGAAATGTAAAATAAAGTAAAACCGAATACATTGTTTAAAAAATGAAACCATTGTTAGGGAATCCTGGAAACTGATATACCGAAAAAAAAACACGCAATATGTTCGAATTAAATTCCGGTGCACGGCTGAAAATTAATTTCCTAATAAATAAGCACATTTCCAAATGAAAGACGTAAAAATTTCTCTATTATAAAGTTGTTTGCCTGTGTGAGATTTTAGAAATGTAAAATGAAGAAAAACCGAATACATTGTTTAAACAATGAAACCATTGTTAGGGAACCCAGGAAATTTATATACCGAATAAAAAACACGCAATATTTTCGAATTACATTCCGGTGCACGGCTGAAAATTAATTTCCTAATAAAAAAGCACATTTCCAAATGAATGAAGTAAATATTTTTTCTTTTTAAAGGTGTTCGCCAGTGTGAGTTTTTAGAAATGTAAAATAAAGTAAAACCGAATGCATTGTTTAAAAAAGAAACCATTGTTAGGGAATATTGGAAACTGATATACCGAATACAAAACACGCAATATTTTCGAATTAAATTCCGGTGCACGGCTGAAAATTAATTTCCTAATAAATAAGCACATTTCCAAATGAAAGACGTAAAAATTTCTTGGTTTTAAAGTTGTTCGCCTGTGTGAATTTTTAGAAATGTAAAATGAAGCAAAACGGAATACATTGTTTAAACAATGAAACCATTGTTAGTGAACCCTGGAAATTGATATACCGAATACAAAACACGCAATATTTTCGAATTACATTCCGATGCACGCCTGAAAATTAATTTCCTAATAAAAAAGCACATTTCCAAATGAATGAAGTAAATAATTTTTCGTTTTAAAGGTGTTCGCCGGTGTGAATTTCTAGAAATGTAAAATAAAGTAAAACTGAATACATTGTTTAAACAATGAAACCATTGTTAGGAAATCCTGGAAATTGATATGCCGAATACAAAACACGCAGTATTTTCGAATTAAATTCCGGCGCACGGCTTAAAATTAATTTCCTAATAAAAAAGCACAATTCCAAATGAATGACGTAAAATTTTTCGGATTTAAAGTTGTTCTCAAATGTGCGTTTTTAGAAATGTAAAATGAAGTAAAACCGAATACATTGTTTAAACAATGAAACCATTGTTAGGGAACCCTGGAAATTGATATACCGAATAAAATCACGCAATATTTTCGAATTACATTTCGGTGCACGGCTGAAAATTAATTTCCTAATAAAAAAGCACATTTCCAAATGAATGAAGTAAATAATTTTTCGTTTTAAAGGTGTTCGCCAGTGTGAGTTTTTAGAAATGTAAAATAAAGTAAAACCGAATACATTGTTTAAAAAATGAAACCATTGTTAGGGAATCCTGGAAACTGATATACCGAAAAAAAAACACGCAATATGTTCGAATTAAATTCCGGTGCACGGCTGAAAATTAATTTCCTAATAAATAAGCACATTTCCAAATGAAAGACGTAAAAATTTCTCTATTATAAAGTTGTTCGCCTGTGTGAGATTTTAGAAATGTAAAATGAAGAAAAACCGAATACATTGTTTAAACAATGAAACCATTGTTAGGGAACCCAGGAAATTTATATACCGAATAAAAAACACGCAATATTTTCGAATTACATTCCGGTGCACGGCTGAAAATTAATTTCCTAATAAAAAAGCACATTTCCAAATGAATGAAGTAAATATTTTTTCTTTTTAAAGGTGTTCGCCAGTGTGAGTTTTTAGAAATGTAAAATAAAGTAAAACCGAATGCATTGTTTAAAAAAGAAACCATTGTTAGGGAATATTGGAAACTGATATACCGAATACAAAACACGCAATATTTTCGAATTAAATTCCGGTGCACGGCTGAAAATTAATTTCCTAATAAATAAGCACATTTCCAAATGAAAGACGTAAAAATTTCTTGGTTTTAAAGTTGTTCGCCTGTGTGAATTTTTAGAAATGTAAAATGAAGCAAAACGGAATACATTGTTTAAACAATGAAACCATTGTTAGTGAACCCTGGAAATTGATATACCGAATACAAAACACGCAATATTTTCGAATTACATTCCGATGCACGCCTGAAAATTAATTTCCTAATAAAAAAGCACATTTCCAAATGAATGAAGTAAATATTTTTTCGTTTTAAAGGTGTTCGCCGGTGTGAATTTCTAGAAATGTAAAATAAAGTAAAACTGAATACATTGTTTAAACAATGAAACCATTGTTAGGAAATCTTTGAAACTGATATACCGAATACAAAACACGCAATATTTTCGAATTACATTCCGGTGCACGGCTGAAAATAATTTTCTAATAAATAAGCACATTTCCAAATGAATGACGTAAAATTTTTCGGATTTAAAATTGTTCTCAAACGTGCGTTTTTAGAAATGTAAAATGAAGAAAAACCGAATACATTGTTTAAACAATGACACCATTGTTAGGGAACCCTGGAAATTGATATACCGAGTACAAAACACGCAATATTTTCGAATTAAATTCCGGTTTACGGCTGAAAATTAATTTCCTAATAAAAAAGCACATTTCCAAATGAATGACGTAAAAATTTGTCGGTTTTAAAGTTGTTCGTCTGTGTGAATTTTTTGAAATGCAAAATAAAGTAAAACCGAAGATTGTTTAAACAATGAAACCATATTAAATACGTGAATAATCACATTGCTAACAAATCGTAAACCACCTTAGTGAAAAATGTCCAAGACGGGAATCGATACCGGGCCCCTGGAGCTCCAGTGCTCTACAACTAAGCCACAAGGACGATGCCCAGCTTGTCAACTCTCACATATATAAGTCTGTTTACGACTTGTTAGCAATGTGATTATTCACGTATTTAATATTCAATAATTTCAAGCGTAATTTCACTGCTGAAAAGTAGTTGAAAAATTAATTAAAAATGTATATTCACCAATGCTGGGTTCATTTGCTACTCATGTTTCGCCACTAGATTGTGTGCTCTTCCATCTAGTGCTGTGGTTGCAACCTTACCGATTTTTATAAGTGAGAGAAGCCATCGTCCAATACAAACACGATATATTTTCGCATTAAATTCCGGTGCACGGCTGAAAATTAATTTCCTAATAGAAAAGCACATTTCCAAATGAATGACGTAAATATTTTTTCGTTTTAAAGGTGTTCGCCGACGTGAATTTTCAGAAATGTAAAATAAAGTAAAACTGAATACATTGTTTAAACAATGAAGCCATTGTTAGGGAATCCTTGAAACTGATATACCGAATAAAAACACGCAATATTTTCGCATTACATTCCGGTGCACGGCTGAAAATTAATTTCCTAATAAAAAAGCACATTTCCAAATGAATGACGTAAATATTTTTTCGTTTTAAAGGTGATCGCCTGTGTGAATTTTTAGAAATGTAAAATAAAGTAAAACCGAATTCATTGTTTAAACAATGGAACCATTGTTAGGAAATCCTAGAAACTGATATACCGAATACAAAATATGCGATATTTTCAAAATAAATTCCGAGGCACGGCTGAAAATTTATTTTCTAAGAAATAAGCACATTTTCAAAGGAATGGTGTAAAAATTTTTCGGTTTTAAATTAGTTCGCCAGTGTGAGTTTTTAGAAATGTAAAATAAAGTAGAACCGAATACATTGTTTAAACAATGAAACCATTGTTAGGAAATCCTATAAACTGATATACCGAATACAAAACACGCAATATTTTCGAATTAAATTCCGGTGCATGGCTGAAAACTAATTTTCTAATAAATAAGCACCTTTAAAAATGAATGACGTAAAAATTTTTCTGTTTTAAGGTTGTTCGCCTGTGTGAAGTTTTAGGAATCTAAAATAAAGTAAAACAAAATACATTGTTTATACAATGAAGCCATTGTTTTGGAATCCTAGAAACTGATATACCAAATAAAAACACGCAGTATTTTCGCATTACATTCCGGTGCACGGCTAAAAATTAATTTCCTAATAAAAAAGCACATTTCCAAATGTAAGACGTAAAAATTTCTCGGTTTTAAAGTTGTTCGCCTGTGTGAATTTTTAGAAATGTAAAATAAAGTAAAATGAATACATTATTTAAACAATGAAACCATTGTTAGGAAATCCTAGAAACTGATATACTGAATACAAAACACGCGATATTTTCAAAATAAATCCCGGGGCACGGCTGAAAATTTATTTTCTAAGAAATAAGCACATTTTCAAAGGAATGATGTAAAAATTTTTCGGTTTTAAAGTAGTTCGCCAGTGTGAGTTTTTAGAAATGTAAAAATAAAGCAGAACCGAATACATTGTTTAAACAATGAAATCATTGTTAAGAAATCCTGGAAACTGATAAACCGAATACAAAACACGCAATATTTTCGAATTAAATTCCGGTGCAGGGCTGAAAATTAATTTCCTAATAAATAAGAACATTTAAAAATGAATGACGTAAAAATTTCTCGGTTTTAAAGTTGTTCGCCTGTGTGAATTTTTAGAAATGTAAAATGAGGTAAAACCGAATACATTGTTTAAACAATGAAACCATTGTTAGGGAACCCTGGAAATATATATACCGAATACAAAACACGCAATATTTTCGAATTAAATTCCGGTTTACGGCTGAAAATTAATTTCCTAATAAAAAAGTACATTTCCAAATGAATGACGTAAAAATTTGTCGGTTTTAAAGTAGTTCACCTGTGTGAGTTTTTTGAAATGCAAAATAAAGTAAAACCGAATATTTTTTAAACAATGAAACCATATTAAATATGTGAATAATCACATTGCTAACAAATCGTAAACCACCTTAGTGAAAAATGTCCAAGACGCGAATCGATCCCGGGACCCTGGAGCTCCAGTGCTCTACAACTAAGCCACAAGGACGATGCCCAGCTTGTCAACTCTCACATATATAAGTCTGTCTACGACTTGATAGCAATGTGATTATTCACGTATTTAATATTCAATAATTTCAAGCGTAATTTCACTGCTGAAAAGTAGTTGAAAAATTAATTAAAAATGTATATTCACCAATGCTGTGTTCATTTGCTACTCATGTTTCGCCACTAGATTGTGTGCTCATGAAGACTTTTCCATCTAGTGCTGTGGTTGCAACCTTACCGACTTCTATAAGTGAGAGATGCCAAGCTGGGCATCGTCCATGTGGCTTAGTGGTAGAGCACTGGAGATCTAATCCAGGGGACCGGGTTCTGTTCCGGGCGTGGACATAAGCATATTTTCAAATGAATGATGTAAAAATTTTTCGGTTTTAAAGTAGTTTGCCTGTGTGAGTTTTTAGAAATATAAAATAAAGTAAAACCGAATACATTGTTTAAAAAATGAAACCATTGTTAAGAAATCCTGGAAACTGATATACCGAATACAAAACACGTAATATTTTCGAAATAAATTCCGGTGCACGGCTGAAAATTAATTTCCTAATAAATAAGCACATTTAAAAGTGAATGACGTAAAAATTTTTCGGTTTTAAAGTAGTTTGCCAGTGTGAGTTTTTAGAAATGTAAAATAAGGTAAAACCGAAGACATTGTTTAAACAATGAAACCATTGTTAGGAAATCTAGGAAAATGATATACCGAATACAAAACACGCAATATTTTCGCATTACATTCCGGTGCACGGCTGAAAATTAATTTCCTAATAAAAAAGCACATTTCCAAATGAATGACGTAAATATTTTTTCGTTTTAAAGGTGTTCGCCGGCGTGAATTTTCAGAAATGTAAAATAAAGTAAAACTGAATACATTGTTTAAACAATGAAACCATTGTTAGGGAATCCTGGAAACTGATATACCCAATACAAAACACGATATATTTTCGCATTAAATTCCGGTGCACGGCTGAAAATTAATTTCCTAATAAAAAAGCACATTTCCAAATGAATGACGTAAAAAATTTTCGGTTTTAAAGTAGTTCAACTGTGTGAGTTTTTAGAAATGTAAAATAAAGTAAAACCGAATTCATTGTTTAAACAATGAAACCATTGTTAGGAAATCCTAGAAACTGATATACCGAATACAAAATACGCGATATTTTCAAAATAAATTCCGGGGCACGGCTGAAAATTTATTTTCTAAGAAATAAGCACATTGTCAAAGGAATGATGTAAAAATTTTTCGGTTTTAATGTAGTTCGTCAGTGTGAGTTTTTAGAAATGCAAAAATAAAGCAGAACCGAATACATTGTTTAAACAATGAAACCATTGTTAGGAAATCCTAGAAACTGATATACCGAATAAAAACACGTAATAATTTCGCATTACATTCCGGTGCACGGCTGAAAATTAATTTCCTAATAAAAAAGCACATTTCCAAATGAATGACGTAAATATTTTTTCGTTTTAAAGTTGATCGCCTGCGTGAATTTTTAGAAATGTAATATAAAGTAAAACTGAATACATTATTTAAACAATGAAACCATTGTTAGGGAATCCTTGAAACTGATATACTGAATACAAAACACGCAAAATTTTCAATTTGAATTCCGGTGCACGGCTAAAAATTAATTTCATAATAAAAAAGCACATTTCCAAATGAATGACGTAAAAAATTTTCGGTTTTAAAGTAGTTCACCTGTGTGAGTTTTTAGAAATGTAAAATAAAGTAAAACCGAATTCATTGTTTAAACAATGGAACCTTTGTTAGGAAATCCTAGAAACTGATATACCGAATACAAAATATGCGATATTTTCGAAATAAATTCCGGGGCACGGCTGAAAATTTATTTTCTAAGAAATAAGCACATTTTCAAAGGAATGATGTAAAAAGTTTTCGGTTTTAAAGTAGTTCGCCAGTGTGAGTTTTTAGAAATGTAAAATAAAGTAGAAGCGAATACATTGTTTAAACAATGAAACCATTGTTAGGAAATCCTATAAACTGATATACCGAATACAAAACACGCAATATTTTCGAATTAAATTCCGGTGCACGGCTGAAAATTAATTTTCTAATAAATGAGCACCTTTAAAAATGAATGACGTAAAAATTTTTAGGTTTTAAAGTTGTTCGCCTGTGTGAAGTTTTAGGAATGTAAAATAAAGTAAAACAAAATACATTGTTTATACAATGAAGCCATTGTTTGGGAATCCTAGAAACTGATATACCGAATAAAAACACGCAATATTTTCGCATTACATTCCGGTGCACGGCTAAAAATTAATTTCCTAATAAAAAAGAATAATCTAATAATCTAATGGCTAATAAATAAGCACATTTCCAAAAGTAAGACGTAAAAATTTCTCGATTTTAAAGTTGTTCGCCTGTGTGAATTTTTAGAAATGTAAAATAAAGTAAAACTGAATACATTGTTTAAACAATGAAACCATTGTTAGGAAATCTAGGAAAATGATATACCCAATAAAAAACACGCAATATTTTCGCATTACATTCCGGTGCACGGCTGAAAATTAATTTCCTAATAAATAAGCACCTTTGAAAATGAATGACGTAAAAATTTTTCGGTTTTAAAGTAATTCACCTGTGTGAGTTTTTAGAAATGTAAAATAAAGTAAAACCGAATTCATTGTTTAAACAATGGAACCATTGTTAGGAAATCCTAGAAACTGATATACAGAATACAAAATATGCGATATTTTCGAAATAAATTCCGGGGCACGGCTGAAAATTTATTTTCTAAGAAATAAGCACATTTTTAAAGGAATGATGCAAAAATTTTTCGGTTTTAAAGTAGTTCGCCAGTGTGAGTTTTTAGAAATGTAAAATAAAGTAGAACCGAATACATTTTTTAAACAATGAAACCATTGTTAGGAAATCCTATAAACTGATATACCGAATACAAAACACGCAATATTTTAGAATTAAATTCCGGTGCACGGCTAAAAATTAATTTCCTAATAAAAAAGAATAATCTAATAATCTAATGGCTAATAAATAAGCACCTTTCCAAATGTAAGACGTAAAAATTTCTCGGTTTTAAAGTAGTTCACCTGTGTGAGTTTTTTGAAATGCAAAATAAAGTAAAACCGAATATTTTTTAAACAATGAAACCATATTAAATATGTGAATAATCACATTGCTAACAAATCGTAAACCACCTTAGTGAAAAATGTCCAAGACGCGAATCGATCCCGGGACCCTGGAGCTCCAGTGCTCTACAACTAAGCCACAAGGACGATGCCCAGCTTGTCAACTCTCACATATATAAGTCTGTCTACGACTTGATAGCAATGTGATTATTCACGTATTTAATATTCAATAATTTCAAGCGTAATTTCACTGCTGAAAAGTAGTTGAAAAATTAATTAAAAATGTATATTCACCAATGCTGTGTTCATTTGCTACTCATGTTTCGCCACTAGATTGTGTGCTCATGAAGACTTTTCCATCTAGTGCTGTGGTTGCAACCTTACCGACTTCTATAAGTGAGAGATGCCAAGCTGGGCATCGTCCATGTGGCTTAGTGGTAGAGCACTGGAGATCTAATCCAGGGGACCGGGTTCTGTTCCGGGCGTGGACATAAGCATATTTTCAAATGAATGATGTAAAAATTTTTCGGTTTTAAAGTAGTTTGCCTGTGTGAGTTTTTAGAAATATAAAATAAAGTAAAACCGAATACATTGTTTAAAAAATGAAACCATTTTTAAGAAATCCTGGAAACTGATATACCGAATACAAAACACGTAATATTTTCGAAATAAATTCCGGTGCACGGCTGAAAATTAATTTCCTAATAAATAAGCACATTTAAAAGTGAATGACGTAAAAATTTTTCGGTTTTAAAGTAGTTTGCCAGTGTGAGTTTTTAGAAATGTAAAATAAGGTAAAACCGAAGACATTGTTTAAACAATGAAACCATTGTTAGGAAATCTAGGAAAATGATATACCGAATACAAAACACGCAATATTTTCGCATTACATTCCGGTGCACGGCTGAAAATTAATTTCCTAATAAAAAAGCACATTTCCAAATGAATGACGTAAATATTTTTTCGTTTTAAAGGTGTTCGCCGGCGTGAATTTTCAGAAATGTAAAATAAAGTAAAACTGAATACATTGTTTAAACAATGAAACCATTGTTAGGGAATCCTGGAAACTGATATACCCAATACAAAACACGATATATTTTCGCATTAAATTCCGGTGCACGGCTGAAAATTAATTTCCTAATAAAAAAGCACATTTCCAAATGAATGACGTAAAAAATTTTCGGTTTTAAAGTAGTTCACCTGTGTGAGTTTTTAGAAATGTAAAATAAAGTAAAACCGAATTCATTGTTTAAACAATGAAACCATTGTTAGGAAATCCTAGAAACTGATATACCGAATACAAAATACGCGATATTTTCAAAATAAATTCCGGGGCACGGCTGAAAATTTATTTTCTAAGAAATAAGCACATTTTCAAAGGAATGATGTAAAAATTTTTCGGTTTTAATGTAGTTCGTCAGTGTGAGTTTTTAGAAATGCAAAAATAAAGCAGAACCGAATACATTGTTTAAACAATGAAACCATTGTTAGGAAATCCTAGAAACTGATATACCGAATAAAAACACGTAATAATTTCGCATTACATTCCGGTGCACGGCTGAAAATTAATTTCCTAATAAAAAAGCACATTTCCAAATGAATGACGTAAATATTTTTTCGTTTTAAAGTTGATCGCCTGCGTGAATTTTTAGAAATGTAATATAAAGTAAAACTGAATACATTATTTAAACAATGAAACCATTGTTAGGGAATCCTTGAAACTGATATACTGAATACAAAACACGAAAAATTTTCAATTTGAATTCCGGTGCACGGCTAAAAATTAATTTCATAATAAAAAAGCACATTTCCAAATGAATGACGTAAAAAATTTTCGGTTTTAAAGTAGTTCACCTGTGTGAGTTTTTAGAAATGTAAAATAAAGTAAAACCGAATTCATTGTTTAAACAATGGAACCTTTGTTAGGAAATCCTAGAAACTGATATACCGAATACAAAATATGCGATATTTTCGAAATAAATTCCGGGGCACGGCTGAAAATTTATTTTCTAAGAAATAAGCACATTTTCAAAGGAATGATGTAAAAAGTTTTCGGTTTTAAAGTAGTTCGCCAGTGTGAGTTTTTAGAAATGTAAAATAAAGTAGAAGCGAATACATTGTTTAAACAATGAAACCATTGTTAGGAAATCCTATAAACTGATATACCGAATACAAAACACGCAATATTTTCGAATTAAATTCCGGTGCACGGCTGAAAATTAATTTTCTAATAAATGAGCACCTTTAAAAATGAATGACGTAAAAATTTTTAGGTTTTAAAGTTGTTCGCCTGTGTGAAGTTTTAGGAATGTAAAATAAAGTAAAACAAAATACATTGTTTATACAATGAAGCCATTGTTTGGGAATCCTAGAAACTGATATACCGAATAAAAACACGCAATATTTTCGCATTACATTCCGGTGCACGGCTAAAAATTAATTTCCTAATAAAAAAGAATAATCTAATAATCTAATGGCTAATAAATAAGCACATTTCCAAAAGTAAGACGTAAAAATTTCTCGATTTTAAAGTTGTTCGCCTGTGTGAATTTTTAGAAATGTAAAATAAAGTAAAACTGAATACATTGTTTAAACAATGAAACCATTGTTAGGAAATCTAGGAAAATGATATACCCAATAAAAAACACGCAATATTTTCGCATTACATTCCGGTGCACGGCTGAAAATTAATTTCCTAATAAATAAGCACCTTTGAAAATGAATGACGTAAAAATTTTTCGGTTTTAAAGTAGTTCACCTGTGTGAGTTTTTAGAAATGTAAAATAAAGTAAAACCGAATTCATTGTTTAAACAATGGAACCATTGTTAGGAAATCCTAGAAACTGATATACAGAATACAAAATATGCGATATTTTCGAAATAAATTCCGGGGCACGGCTGAAAATTTATTTTCTAAGAAATAAGCACATTTTTATAGGAATGATGCAAAAATTTTTCGGTTTTAAAGTAGTTCGCCAGTGTGAGTTTTTAGAAATGTAAAATAAAGTAGAACCGAATACATTTTTTAAACAATGAAACCATTGTTAGGAAATCCTATAAACTGATATACCGAATACAAAACACGCAATATTTTAGAATTAAATTCCGGTGCACGGCTAAAAATTAATTTCCTAATAAAAAAGAATAATCTAATAATCTAATGGCTAATAAATAAGCACCTTTCCAAATGTAAGACGTAAAAATTTCTCGGTTTTAAAGTTGTTCGCCTGTGTGAATTTTTAGAAATGTAAAATAAAGTAAAACTGAATACATTGTTTAAACAATGAAACCATTGTTGGGAAATCCTAGAAACTGATATATTGAATACAAAACACGCAATATTTTAGAAGTAAATTCCGGTGCACGGCTGAAAATTAATTTCCTAATAAATAAGCACATTTCCAAATGAATGACGTAAATATTTTTTCGTTTTAAAGGTGTTCGCCGTCGTGAATTTTCAGAAATGTAAAATAAAGTAAAGTTGAATACATTGTTTAAACAATGAAACCATTGTTAGGGAATCCTGGAAACTGATATACCCAATACAAAACACGATATATTTTCGCATTAAATTCCGGTGCACGGCTGAAAATTAATTTCCTAATAAAAAAGTACATTTCCAAATGAATGACGTAAAAATTTGTCGGTTTTAAAGTAGTTCACCTGTGTGAGTTTTTTGAAATGCAAAATAAAGTAAAACCGAATATTTTTTAAACAATGAAACCATATTAAATACGTGAATAATCACATTGCTAACAAATCGTAAACCACTTTAGTGAAAAATGTCCAAGACGGGAATCGATCCCGGGACCCTGGAGCTCCAGTGCTCTACAACTAAGCCACAATGACGATGCCCAGCTTGTCAACTCTCACATATATAAGTCTGTTTACGACTTGATAGCAATTTGATTATTCACGTATTTAATATTCAATAATTTCAAGCATAATTTCACTGCTGAAAAGTAGTTGAAAAATTAATTAAAAATGTATATTCACCAATGCTGTGTTCATTTGCTACTCATGTTTCGCCACTAGATTGTGTGCTCATGAAGACTTTTCCATCTAGTGCTGTGGTTGCAACCTTACCGACTTCTATATGTGAGAGATGCCAAGCTGGGCATCGTCCATGTGGCTTAGTGGTAGAGCACTGGAGATCTAATCCAGGGGACCGGGTTCTGTTCCGGGCGTGGACATAAGCATATTTTCAAATGAATGATGTAAAAATTTTTCGGTTTTAAAGTAGTTTGCCTGTGTGAGTTTTTAGAAATATAAAATAAAGTAAAACCGAATACATTGTTTAAAAAATGAAACCATTGTTAAGAAATAATGGAAACTGATATACCGAATACGAAACACGTAATATTTTCGAAATAAATTCCGGTGCACGGCTGAAAATTAATTTCCTAATAAATAAGCACATTTAAAAGTGAATGACGTAAAAATTTTTCGGTTTTAAAGTAGCTTGCCAGTGTGAGTTTTTAGAAATGTAAAATAAGGTAAAACCGAAGACATTGTTTAAACAATGAAACCATTGTTAGGAAATCTAGGAAAATGATATACCGAATACAAAACACGCAATATTTTCGCATTACATTCCGGTGCACGGCTAAAAATTAATTTCCTAATAAAAAAGCACATTTCCAAATAAATGACGTAAATATTTTTTCGTTTTAAAGGTGTTCGCCGGCGTGAATTTTCAGAAATGTAAAATAAAGTAAAACTGAATACATTGTTTAAAAATGAAACCATTGTTAGTGAACCCTGGAAATTGATATACCGAATACAAAACACGCAATATTTTCGAATTACATTCCGGTGCACGGCTGAAAATTAATTTCCAAATAAAAAAGCACATTTCCAAATCAGTGACGTAAATATTTTTTCGTTTTAAAGGTGTTGGCCTGTGTAAATTTTTAAAAATGTATAATAAAGTAAAACTGAATGCATTGTTTAAACAATGAGACCATTGTTAGGAAATCCTTGATACTGATGTACCGAATACAAAACACGCAATATTTTCGAATTACATTCCGGTGCACGGCTGAAAATTAATTTTCTAATAAATAAGCACATTTCCAAATGAAAGACGTAAAAATTTCTCGGTTTTAAAGTTGTTCGCCTCTGTGAATTTTTAGAAATGTAAAATGAAGCAAAACTGAATACATTGTTTAAACAATGAAACCATTGTTAGGAAATCTTGGAAAATTATATACTGAATACAAAACACGCAATATTTTCGCATTACATTCCGGTGCACGGCTGAAAATTAATTTCCTAATAAAAAAGCACATTTCCAAATGAATGACGTAAAAAATTTTCGGTTTTAAAGTAGTTCACCTGTGTGAGTTTTTAGAAATGTAAAATAAAGTAAAACCGAATTCATTGTTTAAACAATGAAACCATTGTTAGGAAATCCTAGAAACTGATATACCGAATACAAAATACGCGATATTTTCAAAATAAATTCCGGGGCACGGCTGAAAATTTATTTTCTAAGAAATAAGCACATTTTCAAAGGAATGATGTAAAAATTTTTCGGTTTTAATGTAGTTCGTCAGTGTGAGTTTTTAGAAATGCAAAAATAAAGCAGAACCGAATACATTGTTTAAACAATGAAACCATTGTTAGGAAATCCTAGAAACTGATATACCGAATAAAAACACGTAATAATTTCGCATTACATTCCGGTGCACGGCTGAAAATTAATTTCCTAATAAAAAAGCACATTTCCAAATGAATGACGTAAATATTTTTTCGTTTTAAAGTTGATCGCCTGCGTGAATTTTTAGAAATGTAATATAAAGTAAAACTGAATACATTATTTAAACAATGAAACCATTGTTAGGGAATCCTTGAAACTGATATACTGAATACAAAACACGCAAAATTTTCAATTTGAATTCCGGTGCACGGCTAAAAATTAATTTCATAATAAAAAAGCACATTTCCAAATGAATGACGTAAAAAATTTTCGGTTTTAAAGTAGTTCACCTGTGTGAGTTTTTAGAAATGTAAAATAAAGTAAAACCGAATTCATTGTTTAAACAATGGAACCTTTGTTAGGAAATCCTAGAAACTGATATACCGAATACAAAATATGCGATATTTTCGAAATAAATTCCGGGGCACGGCTGAAAATTTATTTTCTAAGAAATAAGCACATTTTCAAAGGAATGATGTAAAAAGTTTTCGGTTTTAAAGTAGTTCGCCAGTGTGAGTTTTTAGAAATGTAAAATAAAGTAGAAGCGAATACATTGTTTAAACAATGAAACCATTGTTAGGAAATCCTATAAACTGATATACCGAATACAAAACACGCAATATTTTCGAATTAAATTCCGGTGCACGGCTGAAAATTAATTTTCTAATAAATGAGCACCTTTAAAAATGAATGACGTAAAAATTTTTAGGTTTTAAAGTTGTTCGCCTGTGTGAAGTTTTAGGAATGTAAAATAAAGTAAAACAAAATACATTGTTTATACAATGAAGCCATTGTTTGGGAATCCTAGAAACTGATATACCGAATAAAAACACGCAATATTTTCGCATTACATTCCGGTGCACAGCTAAAAATTAATTTCCTAATAAAAAAGAATAATCTAATAATCTAATGGCTAATAAATAAGCACATTTCCAAAAGTAAGACGTAAAAATTTCTCGATTTTAAAGTTGTTCGCCTGTGTGAATTTTTAGAAATGTAAAATAAAGTAAAACTGAATACATTGTTTAAACAATGAAACCATTGTTAGGAAATCTAGGAAAATGATATACCCAATAAAAAACACGCAATATTTTCGCATTACATTCCGGTGCACGGCTGAAAATTAATTTCCTAATAAATAAGCACCTTTGAAAATGAATGACGTAAAAATTTTTCGGTTTTAAAGTAGTTCACCTGTGTGAGTTTTTAGAAATGTAAAATAAAGTAAAACCGAATTCATTGTTTAAACAATGGAACCATTGTTAGGAAATCCTAGAAACTGATATACAGAATACAAAATATGCGATATTTTCGAAATAAATTCCGGGGCACGGCTGAAAATTTATTTTCTAAGAAATAAGCACATTTTTATAGGAATGATGCAAAAATTTTTCGGTTTTAAAGTAGTTCGCCAGTGTGAGTTTTTAGAAATGTAAAATAAAGTAGAACCGAATACATTTTTTAAACAATGAAACCATTGTTAGGAAATCCTATAAACTGATATACCGAATACAAAACACGCAATATTTTAGAATTAAATTCCGGTGCACGGCTAAAAATTAATTTCCTAATAAAAAAGAATAATCTAATAATCTAATGGCTAATAAATAAGCACCTTTCCAAATGTAAGACGTAAAAATTTCTCGGTTTTAAAGTTGTTCGCCTGTGTGAATTTTTAGAAATGTAAAATAAAGTAAAACTGAATACATTGTTTAAACAATGAAACCATTTTTGGGAAATCCTAGAAACTGATATATTGAATACAAAACACGCAATATTTTAGAATTAAATTCCGGTGCACGGCTGAAAATTAATTTCCTAATAAATAAGCACATTTCCAAATGAATGACGTAAATATTTTTTCGTTTTAAAGGTGTTCGCCGTCGTGAATTTTCAGAAATGTAAAATAAAGTAAAGCTGAATACATTGTTTAAACAATGAAACCATTGTTAGGGAATCCTGGAAACTGATATACCCAATACAAAACACGATATATTTTCGCATTAAATTCCGGTGCACGGCTGAAAATTAATTTCCTAATAAAAAAGTACATTTCCAAATGAATGACGTAAAAATTTGTCGGTTTTAAAGTAGTTCACCTGTGTGAGTTTTTTGAAATGCAAAATAAAGTAAAACCGAATATTTTTTAAACAATGAAACCATATTAAATACGTGAATAATCACATTGCTAACAAATCGTAAACCACTTTAGTGAAAAATGTCCAAGACGGGAATCGATCCCGGGACCCTGGAGCTCCAGTGCTCTACAACTAAGCCACAATGACGATGCCCAGCTTGTCAACTCTCACATATATAAGTCTGTTTACGACTTGATAGCAATTTGATTATTCACGTATTTAATATTCAATAATTTCAAGCATAATTTCACTGCTGAAAAGTAGTTGAAAAATTAATTAAAAATGTATATTCACCAATGCTGTGTTCATTTGCTACTCATGTTTCGCCACTAGATTGTGTGCTCATGAAGACTTTTCCATCTAGTGCTGTGGTTGCAACCTTACCGACTTCTATATGTGAGAGATGCCAAGCTGGGCATCGTCCATGTGGCTTAGTGGTAGAGCACTGGAGATCTAATCCAGGGGACCGGGTTCTGTTCCGGGCGTGGACATAAGCATATTTTCAAATGAATGATGTAAAAATTTTTCGGTTTTAAAGTAGTTTGCCTGTGTGAGTTTTTAGAAATATAAAATAAAGTAAAACCGAATACATTGTTTAAAAAATGAAACCATTGTTAAGAAATAATGGAAACTGATATACCGAATACGAAACACGTAATATTTTCGAAATAAATTCCGGTGCACGGCTGAAAATTAATTTCCTAATAAATAAGCACATTTAAAAGTGAATGACGTAAAAATTTTTCGGTTTTAAAGTAGCTTGCCAGTGTGAGTTTTTAGAAATGTAAAATAAGGTAAAACCGAAGACATTGTTTAAACAATGAAACCATTGTTAGGAAATCTAGGAAAATGATATACCGAATACAAAACACGCAATATTTTCGCATTACATTCCGGTGCACGGCTAAAAATTAATTTCCTAATAAAAAAGCACATTTCCAAATAAATGACGTAAATATTTTTTCGTTTTAAAGGTGTTCGCCGGCGTGAATTTTCAGAAATGTAAAATAAAGTAAAACTGAATACATTGTTTAAAAATGAAACCATTGTTAGTGAACCCTGGAAATTGATATACCGAATACAAAACACGCAATATTTTCGAATTACATTCCGGTGCACGGCTGAAAATTAATTTCCAAATAAAAAAGCACATTTCCAAATCAGTGACGTAAATATTTTTTCGTTTTAAAGGTGTTGGCCTGTGTAAATTTTTAAAAATGTATAATAAAGTAAAACTGAATGCATTGTTTAAACAATGAGACCATTGTTAGGAAATCCTTGATACTGATGTACCGAATACAAAACACGCAATATTTTCGAATTACATTCCGGTGCACGGCTGAAAATTAATTTTCTAATAAATAAGCACATTTCCAAATGAAAGACGTAAAAATTTCTCGGTTTTAAAGTTGTTCGCCTCTGTGAATTTTTAGAAATGTAAAATGAAGCAAAACTGAATACATTGTTTAAACAATGAAACCATTGTTAGGAAATCTTGGAAAATTATATACTGAATACAAAACACGCAATATTTTCGCATTACATTCCGGTGCACGTCTGAAAATTTATTTCCTAATAAAAAAGCACATTTCCAAATGAATGACGTAAATATTTTTTGTTTTAAAGGTGTTCGCCTGTGTGAATTTTTAGAAATGTAAAATAAAGTAAAACTGAATGTATTGTTTAAACAATGAAACCATTGTTAGGAAATCATTGAAACTGATATACCGAATACAAAACACGCAATATTTAAAATTAAATTCATTCTAGTGCACGGCTGAAAATTAATTTTCTAATAAACAAGCACATTTCCAAATGAAAGACGTAAAAATTTCTCGGTTTTAAAGTTGTTCGCCTGTGTGAATTTTTAGAAATGTAAAATGAAGTAAAACCGATTACATTGTTTAAAAAATGAAACCATTGTTAGGGAATCCTGGAAACTGATATACCGAAACAAAAACACGCAATATTTTCGAATTAAATTCCGGTGCACGGCTGAAAATTAATTTCCTGATAAATAAGCACATTTCCAAATGAAAGATGTAAAAATTGCTCGGTTTTAAAGTTGTTCGCCTGTGAGAATTTTTAGAAATGTAAAATGAAGCAAAACGGAATATATTGTTTAAGCAATGAAACCATTGTTAGGAAAGCTTGGAAAATGATATACCGAATACAAAACACGCAATATTTTCGCATTACATTCCGGTGCACGGCTGAAAATTAATTTCCTAATAAAAAAGCACATTTCCAAATGAATGACGTAAATATTTTTTCGTTTTAAAGGTGTTCGCCTGTATGAATTTTTAGAAATGTAAAATAAAGTAAAACTGAATACATTGTTTAAACAATGAAACCATTGTTAGGAAATCCTGGAAATTGATATGCCGAATACAAAACACGCAGTATTTTCGAATTAAATTCCGGTGCACGGCTGAAAATTAATTTCCTAATAAAAAAGCACATTTCCAAATGAATGAAGTAAATAATTTTTCGTTTTAAAGGTGTTCGCCAGTGTGAGTTTTTAGAAATGTAAAATAAAGTAAAACCGAATACATTGTTTAAAAAATGAAACCATTGATAGGGAATCCTGGAAACTGATATACCGAAAAAAAAAACACGCAATATTTTTGAATTAAATTCCGGTGCACGGCTGAAAATTATTTTCCTAATAAATAAGCACATTTCCAAATGAAAGACGTAAAAATTTCTCTATTTTAAAGTTGTTCGCCTGTGTGAGATTTTAGAAATGTAAAATGAAGAAAAACCGAATACATTGTTTAAACAATGAAACCATTGTTAGGGAACCCAGGAAATTGATATGCCGAATACAAAACACGTAGTATTTTCGAATTAAATTCCGGTGCACGGCTGAAAATTAATTTTCAAATAAAAAAGCACAATTCCAAATGAATGACGTAAAATTTTTCGGATTTAAAGTTGTTCTCAAATGTGCGTTTTTAGAAATGTAAAATGAAGTAAAACCGAATGCATTGTTTAAACAATGAAACCATTGTTAGGGAACCCTGGAAATTGATATACCGAATAAAATCACGCAATATTTTCGAATTACATTTCGGTGCACGGCTGAAAATTAATTTCCTAATAAAAAAGCACATTTCCAAATGAATGAAGTAAATAATTTTTCGTTTTAAAGGTGTTCGCCAGTGTGAGATTTTAGAAATGTAAAATGAAGAAAAACCGAATACATTGTTTAAACAATGAAACCATTGTTAGGGAACCCAGGAAATTGATATGCCGAATACAAAACACGTAGTATTTTCGAATTAAATTCCGGTGCACGACTGAAAATTAATTTTCAAATAAAAAAGCACAATTCCAAATGAATGACGTAAAATTTTTCGGATTTAAAGTTGTTCTCAAATGTGCGTTTTTAGAAATGTAAAATGAAGAAAAACCGAATACATTGTTTAAACAATGAAACCATTGTTAGGGAACCCTGGAAATTTATATACCGAATAAAAAACACGCAATATTTTCGAATTACATTCCGGTGCACGGCTGAAAATTAATTTCCTAATAAAAAAGCACATTTCCAAATGAATGAAGTAAATAATTTTTCGTTTTAAAGGTGTTCGCCAGTGTGAGTTTTTAGAAATGTAAAATAAAGTAAAACCGAATGCATTGTTTAAAAAAGAAACCATTGTTAGGGAATCCTGGAAACTGATATACCGAAAAAAAAACACGCAATATTTTCGAATTAAATTCCGGTGCACGGCTGAAAATTAATTTCCTAATAAATAAGCACATTTCCAAATGAAAGACGTAAAAATTTCTCGGTTTTAAAGTTGTTCGCCTGTGTGAATTTTTAGAAATGTAAAATGAAGCAAAACGGAATACATTGATTAAACAATGAAACCATTGTTAGTGAACCCTGGAAATTGATATACCGAATACAAAACACGCAATATTTTCGAATTACATTCCGATGCACGGCTGAAAGTTAATTTCCTAATAAAAAAGCACATTTCCAAATGAATGAAGTAAATATTTTTTCGTTTTAAAGGTGTTCGCCGGTGTGAATTTCTAGAAATGTAAAATAAAGTAAAATTGAATACATTGTTTAAACAATGAAACCTTTGTTAGGCAATCCTAGAAACTGATATACCGAAAACAAAACACGCAATATTTTCGAATTAAATTCCGGTGCACGGCTGAAAATTAATTTCCTTATAAATAAGCACATTTAAAAATGAATGACGTAAAAATTTTTCGGTTTTAAAGTTGTTCGCCAGTGTGAGTTTTTAGAAATGTAAAATAAAGCAAAACTGAATACTTTGTTTAAATAATGAAACCATTGTTAGGAAATCTTGGAAAATGATATACCTTATACAAAACACGCAATATTTTTGCATTACATTCTGGTGCACGGCTGAAAATTAATTTCCTAGAAAAAAGCACATTTCCAAATGAATGACGTAAATAATTTTTCGTTTTAAAGGTGTTCGCCGGTGTGAATTTCTAGAAATGTAAAATAAAGTAAAACTGAATACATTGTTTAAACAATGAAACCATTGTTAGGAAATCCTGGAAATTGATATGCCGAATACAAAACACGCAATATTTTCGAATTAAATTCCGGTGCACGGCTGAAAATAATTTTCTAATAAATAAGCACATATCCAAATGAATGACGTAAAATTTTTCGGATTTAAAGTTGTTCTCAAAAGTGCGTTTTTAGAAATGTAAAATGAAGTAAAACCGAATACATTGTTTAAACAATGACACCATTGTTAGGGAACCCTGGAAATTGATATACCGAATAAAAAACACGCAATATTTTCGAATTACATTCCGGTGCACGGCTGAAAATTAATTTCCTAATAAATAAGCACATTTAAAAATGAATGACGTAAAAGTTTTTCGGTTTTAAAGTTGTTCGCCAGTGTGAGTTTTTAGAAATGTAAAATAAAGCAAAACTGAATACATTGTTTAAACAATGAAACCATTGTTAGGAAATCTTGGAAAATGATATACCGAATACAAAACACGCAATATTTTTGCAGTACATTCCGGTGCACGGCTGAAAATTAATTTCCTAGTAAAAAAGCACATTTCCAAATGAATGAAGTAAATATTTTTTCGTTTTAAAGGTGTTCGCCGGTGTGAATTTCTAGAAATGTAAAATAAAGTAAAAGTGAATACATTGTTTAAACAATGAAACCATTGTTAGGAAATCCTGGAAATTGATATGCCGAATACAAAACACGCAGTATTTTCGAATTAAATTCCGGCGCACGGCTTAAAATTAATTTCCTAATAAAAAAGCACAATTCCAAATGAATGACGTAAAATTTTTCGGATTTAAAGTTGTTCTCAAAAGTGCGTTTTTAGAAATGTAAAATGAAGTAAAACCGAATACATTGTTTAAAAAATGAAACCATTGTTAGGGAATCCTGGAAACTGATATACCGAAAAAAAAACACGCAATATTTTCGAATTAAATTCCGGTGCACGGCTGAAAATTAATTTCCTAATAAATAAGCACATTTCCAAATGAAAGACGTAAAAATTTCTCTATTTTAAAGTTGTTCGCCTGTGTGAGATTTTAGAAATGTAAAATGAAGAAAAACCGAATACATTGTTTAAACAATGAAACCATTGTTAGGGAACCCAGGAAATTGATATGCCGAATACAAAACACGTAGTATTTTCGAATTAAATTCCGGTGCACGGCTGAAAATTAATTTTCTAATAAAAAAGCACAAGTCCAAATGAATGACGTAAAATTTTTCGGATTTAAAGTTGTTCTCAAATGTGCGTTTTTAGAAATGTAAAATGAAGCAAAACGGAATACATTGTTTAAACAATGAAACCATTGTTAGTGAACCCTGGAAATTGATATACCGAATACAAAACACGCAATATTTTCGAATTACATTCCGATGCACGCCTGAAAATTAATTTCCTAATAAAAAAGCACATTTCCAAATGAATGAAGTAAATATTTTTTCGTTTTAAAGGTGTTCGCCGGTGTGAATTTCTAGAAATGTAAAATAAAGTAAAACTGAATACATTGTTTAAACAATGAAACCATTGTTAGGAAATCTTTGAAACTGATATACCGAATACAAAACACGCAATATTTTCGAATTAAATTCCGGTGCACGGCTGAAAATAATTTTCTAATAAATAAGCACATTTCCAAATGAATGACGTAAAATTTTTCGGATTTAAAATTGTTCTCAAACGTGCGTTTTTAGAAATGTAAAATGAAGAAAAACCGAATACATTGTTTAAACAATGACACCATTGTTAGGGAATCCTGGAAACTGATATACCGAATACAAAACACGCAATATTTTCGAATTAAATTCCGGTGCACGGCTGAAAATTAATTTCCTAATAAATAAGCACATTTCCAAATGAAAGACGTAAAAATTTCTTGGTTTTAAAGTTGTTCGCCTGTGTGAATTTTTAGAAATGTAAAATGAAGCAAAACGGAATACATTGTTTAAACAATGAAACCATTGTTAGTGAACCCTGGAAATTGATATACCGAATACAAAACACGCAATATTTTCGAATTACATTCCGATGCACGCCTGAAAATTAATTTCCTAATAAATAAGCACATTTAAAAATGAATGACGTAAAAGTTTTTCGGTTTTAAAGTTGTTCGCCAGTGTGAATTTTTAGTAATTTAAAATAAAGTAAAACTGAATGCATTGTTTAAACAATGAGACCATTGCTAGGAAATCCTTGAAACTGATATACCGAATACAAATCACGCAATATTTTCGAATTAAATTCCGGTGCACGGCGGAAAATTAATTTTCTAATAAATAAGCACATTTCCAAATGAAAGACGTAAAAATTTCTCGGTTTTAAAGTTGTTCGCCTGTGTGAATTTTTAGAAATGTAAAATAAAGCAAAACCGAATACATTGTTTAAACAATGAAACCATTGTTAGGAAATCTTGGAAAATGATATAACGAATTCAAAAAACGCAATATTTTCGCATTACATTCTGGTTCACGGCTGAAAATTAATTTCCTAATAAAAAAGCACATTTCCAAATGAATGACGTAAATATTTTTTCGTTTTAAAGGTGATCGCCTGCGTGAATTTTTAGAAATGTAAAATAAAGTAAAAGTGAATACATTGTTTAAACAATGAAACCATTGTTATGGAATCATTGAAACTGATATACTGTATGCAAAACACGCAAAATTTTCAAATTGAATTCCGGTGCACGGCTAAAAATTAATTTCATAATAAAAAAGCACATTTCCAAGTGAATGACGTAAAAAATTTTCGGTTTTAAAGTAGTTCACCTGTGTGAGTTTTTAGAAATGTAAAATAAAATAAAACCGAATTCATTGTTTAAACAATGGAACCATTGTTAGGAAATCCTAGAAACTGATATACCGAATACAAAATATGCGATATTTTCGAAATAATTTCCGGGGCACGGCTGAAAATTTATTTTCTAAGAAATAAGCACATTTTCAAAGGAATGATGTAAAAATTTTTCGGTTTTAAAGTAGTTCGCCAGTGTGAGTTTTTAGAAATGTAAAATAAAGTAGAACCGAATACACATTGTTAGGAGATCCTATAAACTGATATACCGAATACAAAACACGCAATATTTTCGAATTAAATTCCGGTGCACGGCTAAAAATTAATTTTCTAATAAATATGCACCTTTAAAAATGAATGACGTAAAAATTTTTCGGTTTTAAAGTTGTTCGCCTGTGTGAAGTTTTAGGAATGTAAAATAAATTAAAACAAAATACATTGTTTATACAATGAAGCCATTGTTTGGGAATCCTAGAAAATGATATACCGAATAAAATCACGCAATATTTTCGCATTACATTCCGGTGCATGGCAGAAAATTAATTTCCTAATAAAAAAGAATAATCTAATGATCTAATGGCTAATAAATAAGCACATTTCCAAATGTAAGACGTAAAAATTTCTCGGTTTTAAAGTTTTTCGCCTGTGTGAATTTTTAGAAATGTAAAATGAAGCAAAACCGAATACATTGTTTAAACAATTAAACAATTGTTAGGGAATCCTGGAAACTGATATACCCAATACAAAACACGATATATTTTCGCTTTAAATTCCGATGCAAGGCTGAAAATTAATTTCCTAATAAAAAAACCTATTTACAAATGAATGAAGTAAAAATTTTTCGGTTTGAAAGTAGTTAACCTGTGTGAGTTTTTTGAAATTTAAAATAAAGTAAAACCGAATATTGTTTAAACAATGAAACCATTGAATATTAAATACGTGAATAATCACATTGCTAACAAATCGTAAACAAACTTAGTGAAAAATGTCCAAGACGGGAATCGATCCCGGGCCCCTGGAGCTCCAGTGCTCTACCACTAAGCCACAAGGACGATGCCCAGCTTGGCATCTGTCACGTATATAAGTCTGTTTACGACTCGTTAGCAATGCGATTATTCAAGTATTTAATGTTCAATAATTTCAAGCGTAATTTCACTGCAGAAATGTAGTTGAAAAATTAATTAAAAATGTATATTCACCGATGCTGGGTTCATGTGCTACTCATGTTTCACCACTAGATTGTGTGCTCATGAAGTCTTTTCCATCTAGTGCTGTGGTTGCAACCTTACCGACTTTTATAAGTGAGAGAACCCATCGTCCTTGTGGCTTAGTGGTAGAGCACTGGAGATCTATTCCAGGGGACCAGGTTCGATTCCCGACCTGGACATAAGCACATTTTCAAATAAATGATGTAAAAAATTTTCGGTTTTAAAGTAGTTCGCCAGTGTGAGTTTTTAGAAATGTAAAATAAAGTAAAACTGAATACATTGTTTAAACAATGAAACCATTGTTAGGAAATCCTAGAAACTGATATATTGAATACAAAACACGATATATTTTCGCATTAAATTCCTGTGCACGGCTGAAAATTAATTTTCTAATAAAAAAGCACATTTCCAAATGAATGACGTAAACAATTTTCGGTATTAAAGTAGTTCACCTGTGTGAGTTTTTAGAAATGTAAAATAAAGTAAAACCGAATTCATTGTTTAAACAATGAAACCATTGTTAGGAAATCCTAGAAACTGATATACCGAATACAAAATACGCGATATTTTCAAAATAAATTCCGGGGCACGGCTGAAAATTTATTTTCTAAGAAATAAGCACATTTTGAAGGGAATGATGTAAAAATTTTTCGGTTTTAAAGTAGTTCGCCAGTGTGAGTTTTTAGAAATGTAAAAATAAAGCAGAACAGAATACATTGTTTAAACAATGAAACCATTGGTAGGAAATCCTAGAAACTGATATATTGAATACAAAACACGCAATATTTTAGAATTAAATTCCGGTGCACGGCTGAAAATTAATTTCCTAATAAATAAGCACATTTAAAAATGAATGACGTAAAAATTTTTCGGTTTTAAAGTTGTTCGCCAGTGAGAGTTTTTAGAAATGTAAAATAAGGTAAAAGCGAATAAATTGTTTGAACAATGAAACCATTGTTAAGAATTCCTGGAAAATGATATACCGAATACAAAACACGCAATGTTTTCGAAGTACATTCCGTTGCACGGCTGAAAATTAATTTCCTAATAAAAAAGCACATTTCCAAATGAATGACGTAAATATTTTTTCGATTTAAAGGTGTTCGCCTGTGTGAATTTTTCGAAATGTAAAAAAAAGTAAAACTGAATGCATTGTTTAAACATTGAAACCATTGTTAGGGAATCCTGGAAACTGATATACCCAATACAAAACACGATATATTTTCGCATTAAATTCCGGTGCACGGCTGAAAATTAATTTCCTAATAAAAAAGCACATTTACAAATGAATGACGTAAAAATTTTTCGGTTTTAAAGTAGTTCACTTGTGTGAGTTTTTAGAAATGTAAAAATAAAGCAGAACCGAATACATTGTTTATACAATGAAATTATTGTTAAAAAATCCTGGAAACTGATATACCGAATACAAAACACGCAATATTTTCGAATTAAATTCCGGTGCACGGCTGAAAATTAATTTCCTAATAAATAAGAACATTTAAGAATGAATGACGTAAAAATTTTTCGGTTTTAAAGTTGTTCGCCTGTGTGAAGTTTTAGGAATGTAAAATAAAGTAAAACAAAATACATTGTTTAAACAATGAAGCCATTGTTTGGGAATCCTGGAAACTTATATACCGAATAAAAACACGCAATATTTTCGCATTACATTCCGGTGCACGGCTGAAAATAATTTACCTCATTAAAAAGCAAATTTCCAAATGAATGACGTAAATATCTTTTCGTTTTAAAGGTGTTCGCCGGTGTGAATTTCTAGAAATGTAAAATAAAGTAAAACTGAATACATTGTTTAAACAATGAATCCATTGTTAGGAAATCCTATAAACTGTTATACCGAATACAAAAGACGCAATATTTTCGATTTAAATTCCGGTGCACGGCTGAAAATTAATTTTTTTAGAAATAAGCACATCTCCAAATGAAAGACGTAAAAATTTCTCGGTTTTAAAGTTGTTCGCCTGTGTGAATTTTAAGAAATGTAAAATAAAGCAAAACCGAATACATTGTTTAAACAATGAAACCATTGTTAGGGAATCCTGGAAACTGATATAACCAATATAAAACACGATATATTTTCGCATTAAGTTCCGGTTTACGGCTGAAAATTAATTTCCTAATAAAAAAGCACATTTCCAAATGAATGACGAAAAAATTTGTCGGTTTTAAAGTAGTTCACCTGTGTGAGTTTTTTGAAATGCAAAAAAAAGTAAAACCGAATATTGTTTAAACAATGAAACCATATTAAATACGTGAATAATCACATTGCTACAAATCGTAAACCACCTTAGTGAAAAATGTCCAAGACGGGAATCGATCCCGGGCCCCAGGAGCTCCAGTGCTCTACAACTAAGCCACAAGGACGATGCTCAACTTGTCAACTCTCACATATATAAGTCTGTTTACGACTTGTTAGCAATGTGATTATTCACGTAATTAATATTCAATAATTTCAAGCGTAATTTCACTGCTGAAAAGTAGTTGAAAAATTAATTAAAAATGTATATTCACAAATGCTGGGTTAATTTGCTACTCATGTTTCGCCACTAGATTGTGTGCTCATGAAGACTTTTCCATCTAGTGCTGTGGTTGCAACCTTACCGACTTCTATAAGTG
>CAWVRF010000041.1:0-92500 GCA_963932465.1 Maratus speciosus | reverse complement strand
TTTTTATGCAACAAAATTATATACAATATACTTCGTTTTTATTGAAAAATTTGAATATATATGTAAGCTTGTGACCTTTTTTTCTTTCTCTAGCATGTTGTGCAGTTTAAACTAAAGGAAACCAATACCAGAAAAAATTCTATCAAGCAGTAAACAACTTCTCGAAATTACAGTTTGTCTTTCAATAGCTGTTTTAAGTAAATATTGTACCACATAATTCTTGGTGCTACACTCTACATTTAAAAATGCAGCTTCAAATTTAAAGCTGGAAAAATACTTTTTTTTTTGTGTGTGTGTAGGGGGGAGAACTAAAAATTCCCTGCCAAAGCAAAAGTTCTTATCTACGGAATGACACAATAACAGTTAAAATTCATTTAGACTTGTTTTGACTAGGGATGCACCGAATATTCGGTATCTATTCGGTATTTTGCCTATTCAGCCATGTTACCGAATATTCGGTTTGGCCCAATATCAAACTATTCGGTATGCCGAATATTCGGTTTGGCCGAATATCAAACTATTCGGTATGCCGAATATCAAACTATTCGGTATGCCGAATAGCAAATTATTCGGCATGCCGAATATCGAAATATTCGACCGAACCGAATACTTAAAAAAAAACTTTTAAAACATATTTAAAAACCTTATACAATTTCTACGTTTAACAGTCAACTTATAAAGATATTCAGAATAATTAGAAACAGAATCATATTTAAATAAAAGAGAATGTTTTTACATTATTTATTTGCTGTTTTTTAAGTATTATTTAAGAAAATTAGCCAATCATGCGGATTTTCATAGGAATTATGTACAAATACAAGTTCCCCAACAATGTCCAGTAAATAATCTGTTTCTTGCTAAGATTTTAAGAACAACGTTTACAATCTCTGAAAATGATTGCCCACTCCAGGCACCGATCTAGGATGCATTTAAAAACTTCCTTGCTTAATCAAAGGGAGTAGAACAGTTATTCTTGCTAAGTTATCATCACGTAAAATTTGAATGGATTGTATTATTTATTAACTTTTACTTTAGTCTCTTACTGACAAGCAAATATATGATCCTGTACAATTTTTTTTCCAATTTTTTCACAATCTCTCTTTGATTTTAAAATGTTTGTTTTCGAATTTAAGAAATTTTTATTCATTTGTTTTAATTCTCAGAAGAAGCCATGAAATTTAAAATTTTATTAATTAAAAATTTTTTATAACTATTCTCTTCTTAAATAACTCAAAGCAGATTTTTTTCAGCATAAATTTTACTTGAAAAAAGCTCGTTTATTAGAGTTGAGTTGGGTTGATTGTTGACGGCCAATTATCTACACGAGGGATATAGGCCCAAGGGGGAGTGCCTTCCGTGGAGATCTTTCTAAGGGAACCTAATCCGTATTAACGCATGGAAATCCACGGTTCGAAGAAAACCACGAAAACTCCGAACGATTAGGCCGACGGGCGCGATTGGGTTCGAACCCAGCACCTCCCGTCTACCAGCTTCGAGAGCAGAACCTCTCAGCCACTGGTGGGGCCTGCTCGTTTATTAGAATAAAAGTTTATTTTAAATATTATGTAAAATTGTTTTAAAATTTAGCATTTTAATGCCTTTAAACTTGGAAATATAAATGTATTCGACAAGCCGAATATTCGGTATTCGGCCTAACAGTTACTATTCGGTTAGCCGAATATTCGGTATTCGGTTCGCCTATTGGCCGAATATTCCATATTCGGTATTCGGCCAAAATCACTATTCGGTGCATCCCTAGTTTTGACTGAAAATATCAAAAAATATATGCAATATTTTGAAAATTAGTGTCAAATATATGAAAATATCGAAAATAACAAACTTCATGATATTTTAAAAATAAATATCGGATATATATCATGATATATATCAAGATATATATATCCATTAATATACATCACTGAATCCCGATTGTTACAATACAAATTAGTGGGAAATATACGAATCCGTGCATTAATACTACTCCAAAACATTTTTTTAATTATCCTTTGTAACCCCCTCCTCATTGTCTCAATAATTAGATGATTGTAATTCTCTGACATTTGGTATTTTAACTTTAAAATATTCATCTTGTGATAATTGTAATAATACAATGAATAAGTCTCATAATTATTTTATTAATTATTGATATCTTAATTGTTAAATTTATTTGAAAATAACTGTTTTGTTTCATCACTATGCTTCCATTAAATTCTGGTTCAAAATGCAATCATAAAAACAATTTACTTTTTGTAGGGTGCTTACTACTGGAACAGAGTGTCCATTACTGGAACAGAGGATGTCCATTACTGGAATTTTGGGTGTTTTGATCATTTCTGTTGTTTACAATTAAATTTTGATTCACATTGGGAAATGAGACTATGAGAATGGTTTAAATATTGTTGATAAATATAACATTGAAAAAAATTGGAATTTATTAATTATACTAACTATTAATTAAAAAACATTTTTCAAGAAATTCCTTAAGGGTGCACATATGCCCTACTTGATATATTACTTTTATTACAAAATATGAAAGAAATGAAAATGAGAGTTAAAGGTTATAAATCGAAATAAAATTTTTTCAGAATAAAAATGCAGAACTGATGTTTGAGGCCACTGATCTGCAGATTTACTACTTTCATTACTACTATAAATTTAATTAATATTACAGTATTTTTTATGTACAGAACAGAGTAGTTTTGTCAGAGAGGAATAATCAAGCATTTAAGGCACAAATTAATAGACTTTTAACAACTCCTATAACTTAACAAATTGTCTTTAATTAAATGGGGAGGACTTGAGCACCATGAGCCCATCCTTTCCTTATGCCGTTAAACAATATTATCTGTTCTTGATTGGTTTGACTGATTGTCAGATTATAAAATACAAAAAAAAAAAAAAAAAAAAAAAAAAAAGATATTAAAACTTTTATAAATCACATGACATTAATTAATAGCAGCTACTTATATAAAAAACATGTTCTTATTACACTTTGGTATGTGCAATTTAAAATTTAAATTTGATTATTTAGATTTTCAGTTAAGATTTATGCAGTTGTAGATGCAAACATTGCTGAAATTGCACTTTTAGTAATGTCTTCATGGGTTATCTATTTAAAATCTTAAAAATAAATGAAATTTTATAAATGGCCATTAGTATATAAAATTCAAAGTTTTTTATTGTTACCAAAACAAAAACATGCAAATTTTATAAGAAAATAAAGAATAAATAAATTTATTAAGTGAAGCCAGCTCTTAGCACGTTCATTAAGATTTTCACTGAAAAAAGTGGAACTTCCAAACATTATTTCCTGTTTCCAGATTGATGTGATTAAGAGTGTCAACAATAACCCAGATTGCATAAAACATGCAAAGGGTTGGTTGATTGGTTGATTTTTTGACGGCCGATTATCTACACTAGGAATATAGGCCCGAGGGGGTTCGAACCCAGCACCTCCCGTCTACCACTTCGAGAGCAGAACCTCTCAGCCACTGGTGGGGTTACATGCAAAGGGAAAGTAAAAAGTATAAAAGTATGGAAAAAGTAAAAAAAGATAAATTTTTATTGGTTATCTTTTATAAACCAAAATCTTTAAAGGGTGTCCAATACTGGCGCATCTATCCTATAATAAAATTTAAATATACAGTGACAGGCTGTTATTTATTAATTTTTGTGAAATTTATCATTCTCCCTTTCAGTTTTTGTCAAAATACAACTTTTTTTGTGATGTTGGAGGATGTTTTTGTGTGTTGTGTATTAAATCAAAAGCCACTTAAAGAAAAAATATATATATATGTAAATATGTGTGTTTTTTTTTCAATAAAAAAATAAATTAACTTTTAATTAAAATTATATTAATTCTTTATTTAAAAAATATCGTTTCATTTTGTTTGTAAAATTGTCAGTTTTTGTCAAAATACAACTTTTTTTGTGATGTTGGAGGATGTTTTTGTGTGTGTGTGTCTGTTTATTAAATCAAAAGCCACTTAAAGAAAAAAAAAAATATATATGTAAATACGGTCGCAGACGATTAGCCGAAAACCAAATAGCCGACAAGACATTTAGCAGACAGCACTTAGACGACAGGACGTTTAGCCGACAAGTACATTTAGTCGACACGTACATTTAGCAGACAGGACATGTAGCCGACAAGTACATTTAGCCGACAGGACAAGTAGCCGAAACGTACGTATAGCATACAGGACAATTAGCCGAAACGGACATTTAGCAGACAGACAATTGGACGACAGGTAATTGACCGAACGTGACAATTAGCCGACAGGACAATTAGCCGAGAGGACATTTAGCCGACAAGACATTTAGCCGACAAGACAGTTAGCCGACAAGACAATTAGCCGACAGGGCATTTAGCCGACAGGACGATTAGCCGACAAGACGATTAGCCGACAAGTAAAATTAGACGACAGGATATTTAGTCGAGAGGACGATTAGCCTAGTTAGGCTATGGTTAGGATACTTTTAGGTTACGGATAGATTATAATTAGTTTACGGTTACGTTAAACTTAGGTTACAGTTACGTTACGGTTAGGTTATAGTTAGATTACGGTTACGTCACAGTTATGTTACTTTTAGGTAACAACTAGGTTACGTTTAAGTTACAGATAGGTTAAGGTTATGTTACGGATAGGTTACAGTTAGATTACGTTTCTGCTACGATTAGGTTACGGATAGGATACAGTTACATTACAGTTTGGTTACAAATAGGATTACGGATAGGTTACAGTTAAGATTACGGTTAGGTTCCGAAAAGGTTACAGTAGGTTACGGATAGATTCCAATTTGGTTATGGTTAGGTTACCGCCAGACTACAGTTAGGTTACGGTTAGGTTACAGTTAGGTTATAGTTACATCACAGTTAGGATACGTTTAGGTTATAATTAGGTTACGGTTAGCGTACCGTCATGTTACGTTTATTTTACAGATAGATTACTGTTAGGTTGCAGTTATGTTACAGTTAGGTTATGGTTAGGTTATAAGTAGGTTACGGTTACGTTACGGTTAGGTTACAATTAGGTTATGGTTAAGTTACGGCTATGTTCCATTTCCGTTACAGATAGGTTACGGTTAGATTATGGATAAGTTACAGTTAGGTTACGGGGGGTCTATGTCATTTAGCAGAACACCAAGTAGCCGACAAGACATTTAGCAGACACCAATTAGTCAACAGGACGTTTAGCCGACAAGTACATTTAGCCGAAACGTACATTTACCCGACAGGACAATTAGCCGACAGCGACAGTTAACCGACAAGACAGATAGCCGACAGAGATATTTAGCCGACAGGACAATTAGCCGAACGGACAAATAGTGGACATGGATAATTAGCCGACAGGTCAAATAGCCGACAAGGCATTTAGCCGACAGGACAGTTAGCCGACATATTTAGCCGACAAGACAATTAGTCGACATGATAATTAGCCGACATGACAATTAGCCGACATTTCAAATAGCCGACAGGTCAAATAAACGACAGGACATTTAGCCGACAGGTCAAATAGCCGACCTGACAATTATCCGACAGGACAATTAGCATACAGGTCAAATAGCCGACAGGATAATTTGCAGACATGACAATTAGCCGACAGGACAACTAGCAGACAGGTCAAATAGCCGAAATGATATTTATCCGAAACATACATTTTCCCAAAAGAATTTAGAAGACACATTGATATGGGTCGGTGATATATCAACAATGTAAACCTCAATAACTCGTCACCATCATAATTCAACTTTTTAGCTCCCAGGCTATCAAAGTCAGAGAGCTGATGTGCCCGCCGTTCTGTATGTATGCAAGTATGTACGTACGTATTCACGTAACGAGGTAACTCTTGATAGAAACATCCGATTTGCTTCAAATTTTTTTTCTAGGTTCATTCTGGAAAGGTGCTTCCCTGATTAGTTTTGGGGGTTCATTGATTAAAGATAAAGGGGGAAAAGGGGGGCTAGTCCCTCCCCTTAATTTAGATAAATGGGTTTTTCCTGCAGAATTATTCGATTTGCTCTAAATCTATCTGATATACCGGTTTATTATGTTAAAGAGCTTCCCTGATTAGATTTGGAAGTTCATTAGTTAAGTATAAAGGGGGAAAAGAGGGCTACCCCCTTAATTTAGATAAATTTTTTTTCATTCAGAATTATTCGATTTGCTCCAAATTCGGTGTACCGGTTTATTATGTTAAGGAGCTTCCCTGATTAGATTTGGAGGTTCATTAGTTAAGAATAATGGGGGATAAGGGAGCAAGCCCCCCCCCACCCCTTAATTTAGATAAATAGGTTTTTCATGCAGAGTTATTCGATTTGCTCCAAATTTGCTATATCGGTTTATCATGTTAAGGAACTGCATTGATTAGGTTTGGTGGTTCATTAGTTAAGAATAAAGGGGGATAGGGGAGCTAGCCTCCCTCAACCCTTAATTTAGATAAATGGGTTTTTCATGCAGAATTATTTGATTTGCTCCAAATTTGGTATACCGGTTTATTATGCTAAAGAGCTGCCTTGATTAGATTTGGAAGCTCCTTAGTTAAGTATAAAGGGTGGAAAGGGGGGGGTAGATCTCCACCCTTAATTTAGATAAATGGGTTTTTCATGCAGAATTATTCGATTTGCTCCAAATTTGGTATACCGGTTTATTATGTTAAGGAGCTGATGTGATTAGATTTGGAGGTTCATTAGTTTAGTATAAAGGGGGGCTAGATCCCCCACCTTTAATTTAGATAAATGGGTTTTTCATGCAGAGTTATTCGATTTGCTCCAAATTTGGTATACCGGTTTATTATGTTAAGAAGCTGCCCTGATTAGATTTGGAGGTTTATTGGTTAAGTATAAATGGGGAGGGGGACGGAGGATTGTCCCTCCTTTTTAGATAAATGGGTTTTTCATGCAGAAGTATTCGATTTTCTTCAAATTTGGTATACCGGTTTATTCCGATATGGCGCTTCCTTCATTAGATTTGGAGGTTCATTAGTTAAGTATAAAAGGCGGAAAGGGCGGAAAGTCCCCTCCTCTTAATTTAGATAAATGGGTTTCATGCAGAATTATCTAATTTACCTTAATTTTTTTTTCTACGTTCATTCTGGTAAGGAGCTTTCCTGATTACATTTGAAGGTTCATTGGTTAGGCATAAAGGGGGAAATGGGGGAGCTAATACCCCCCCCCCTTAATTTAGCGAAATGGTTTTTTCATGCTGAATTACCTGATGTGCTTCAAATTTGGTATACCAGTTTATTGTGTTAAGGAGCTTCCCTGATTGCATTTGGAAGTTCATTGGTTAAGTATAAAGGGGGGAAACGGGGGCTAATCCCTCTTCATTTATTTTTTGAGGGGAGATTATTCTTTGAAATAAGAGTATAATATACAATTAGTGTGAATAGCCTGTGAGCTCAATGCCATAAGTTTAACTGGGGCACTTTTATTTTTATTTTTTTCTCTCTAGAGTGGCGCAACCAGGATCTTCACCATCACCTTTACCTGGGAAGGATTTTGAATCTTTACTACTCATAAACTTAGAAAAAAAATCATTGCGTTATATGATTATAAATTAGATTTTAGTAAATTCGTGGCATCTAAAAACCAACGCAATAAAAAACATAAGTAACCATTGTAAACTTAAGATTCAGATGACCGAAGTCTTGTTTTAGGTCGATTTTATATCACCCTTCAGACTCGGGCTTATTCTTTTTTAAACTGTAAAATTTTAATTGCTCTCGTGTATCGTATGAAAAAAGTAAAAGAATATTTCTTTAACTGTAGGAAGTGATCACATATTAGTAGCAAATTTATCAAATTTATATCAAATAAAATTTATCTAAATACATTGTGTTGTTAATGCTTTTTAAGCTGCGTTATTATCTAAAATCTGTTTATATTTCTGAAATAAATTTAGTATTTATCATTTTCTCTCTACTAAAAAGCCTTTTATTTAAGTAAAAGCAATTTAATTACTACTTTCATTATCATTAATCTTTCAGATTCTCGTGGTTTCAATAAATAACTGAGGCATCTGCCTGTTATCACTCTATCCTATTTCTTTTTCTTTGTTTTTTTCATAAACAAAATGATCACAGAAGTCCTGTTTCTCTGTTCTAGTATAAGAACGAGAAAGCTATTAAAAAAAAAAAGAAAGAAAATCGTGATATTTGCAAATGGTGTCCGACGTCCGACACTGTCATGACGACATTGATGAGTCAATAACTGTTTAGAGTTTTTAGATTACTGCTGGAAAAAAAACCCCATATAATCAAAGGATATATTTTTATTTATTTGTTAACCAGAGAAAAGTTATTTCACCGTTAATGATTCTAGGATGAGAACTTTTTTGTTGTTGTTAACAGCTGAAAATTTGGTAAACATTAAAAAGAAAGATATTTATAAACTGTAAATTGAAATAAGGAGATATATATTTTAAAAAGGGAAAGAAATTTTAGTTAAATATATTATTAAAAAGATAATTTTGCTTATTCATTGGAGGGATAATTAGTATGTGGTATGTGATGATTGGTTAATTACATCATCACAGCTATTTTAAAAGAAGATTTGCAATAATTGCATTCCCCACTCTTACAGGAGGAGGCCCTAAAAAGGCTGAAAAAACCATGTAACTTTTTAAATAAATTTAGAGCCTTCAAAATTTCGCTCATCTGCACATTTTAAAGAAGAATAACGTTCATAGGAAGTAACTCCCCATCTGTTTGGTTGAAGAAAATAAGAGTAGAAAGTACATCTTTTCTGGATGGAAAAAAATTACTTTTTCCTTTTTTTTAATTCTGACCGAGATCTTTCTTAAAAAATAAATTTAAATATCTACCCTATATATATAAAATCCTAATGAAACGAATTTATGAAACGGAAGTATGAAACGGAAGTATGAAACGGAAGTATGAATCGACTGATTAAACAACTGATTATGTTTCACGGCGATTTCTCCTAAAATATGGAATACTTTGCGATGAAATTAACACCAAAAATCAATATTGATCCGCAGATTTGAAAACTGGTATTAGAATTTTTAAATTCGAATAGGTTTTCGAAATATTAATTTTTTTCTAATTTTATATACATTTTTTTAATGATGGCGGCTCAAATTTTAATCAAAGAGATATATTTTTTTTTTTATATTTCAGAAAAGGTTACCTTAAATGTATGCTAAGAAATGTATCATGCTACTTTTATTCATAATTCATTTTACTTGAACACAATGGCGGATCTAAGGGAGGGGCGAGGGGGCGATCGCCCCCCCCTTGGGCAAAAAAAGTGTTTCAAAACGGCATTATGCATCCTCACTTGAAATGACTTGGGGTGAAGCTCGAGCCCGGCGCGACCCGACGCGGGTCGCGCCACCAGTTTAAATCCACGAGACTCGGCCTGGGTCAGGTCTTCTCTCATTTAGAGCCGGGCCGTGCCCTGATCTTAAAATTTTCTGCAAATTCAGGTCTCTTCCTAGAGGTCAGCATTGGCCAAAATTTCCAGCTCGAGTCTCGTCCCGGAATAAAAGCTAAACGTTCGGTCCGTGTCAGCCCGTATGATAAACAGCATTGGCCCGATCGCGACCCGTGTACTTCTCTAAATTTGTTTCCCCGAGCCCAAGTTGTTCTGGCATCTTAATTATTTGTTGTCCGTAAAATTTATGTTGTACATTTGTTTAGCGAAATCTTTAAAAATTTAATTTGATTTGATAAATTACAGAGATGCATATTTAAAAATCTACTTTTTTACTTTCTTCTATCTTTACAAGAAGAAAGTATTGGATTCGTGAAAATTTTCGACTTCTGGTTTTCGAAGGATTTATACGTTTTAGAATGTCCTGAACACGATTGGATGGTTTTTAGAAAATGTTTGTCTGTCACTCTGTCACTCTGTGAGTCTGTATGTGACAAAAATTTTGTGGGCGCTCTATCTCAAGAACTAATGCACGGATTTTCACAAAACTTTAGTTTCAGTTAGACCTTGATATAATCTGGTCCTGATTAGTTTTTGGTGAAAATCGCCCGACAGGTGGCGCTGCTATGCGGCATGGTTCACGATTTCTGCAATAGCAATATCTCAGGAATTAACGGATTTTCATAAAACTTCAAATTCAGTTAGTCCAGGATATAGTTAGGTGTTGATTACAATTTGGTAAAAATCGCCCAACAGGTGGCGCTGGTATGCTGCATTATTCGATATTATCGCAATAGTTCTATCTCAAGAAAAAATGCACGAATTTTCATTAAACTTCAGATTCAGGGAGTCCCTGATATAAATTATTGCTATTAATACATGGAAATTATTCCAGAGAGAAAACACTCGCCTTGCATACAATATTTCAAATGAAAATCAAATTTCAAATTTCAAAGTAATTGCTTAAAAGGCGCAAAGGTCAACATAGTGATAAAGATTCCAAGCCGGGACTCGAACCCGGGCCATCAGTATAGCGCACTGACGTTCTACTGACTAAACCACTTGGAACGATACCTAGCTCGGAAAATTTCTCACTAATATATGTTGGCAAGGCTACAAACGCAGCACAAGATGGAACATTTATCGTGAGTCACCGACCTGGGACAAACACGAAACATAATTAAATCCAGCATCGATAGAAATTATATTAAGAGTCCCGGCTTGTTGTATATATTCGGTCAGTATATATATATATATTATGTTCGAGTCCCGGCTTGGAATCTTTTTCACTATGTTGGCCTTTGCGCCTTTTAAGCAATTACTTTGGAATTTGAAATTTGATTTTCATTTGAAATATTGTATGCAAGGCGAATGTTTTCTCTCTGGAATAATTTCCATGTATTAATATAATTTCTATCGATGCTGGATTTAATTATGTTTCGTGTTTGTCCCAGGTCAGTGACTCACGATAAATATTCCATCTTGTGCTGCGTTTGTAGCCTTGCCAACATATAATAGTGAGAAATTTTCCGAGCCAGGTATCGTTCCAAGTGGTTTAGTCGGTAGAACGTCAGTGCGCTATACTGATGGCCCGGGTTCGAGTCCCGGCTTGGAATCTTTTTCACTATGTTGGCCTTTGCGTCTTTTAAGCAATTACTTTGAAATTTGATTTTCATTTGAAATAAATTATTGCTGTTTAATTTTTGGTGTAAATTGCCCAATAGGTGGCGCTGCTGTGCTGCATTTTTCACGATTTCCGCAATAGCTATATCTCAAGAACTAATGCATGAATTGTCATCAAGCTTTAGATTAAGTTACTTCCTGGTATAAATTGGTCCATATTAGTGTTTGGTGTAAATCGCCCAACAGGTGGCGCTGCTATGCAGAATTTTTTTTTCTTTGTAGAGCTTTAAAATTCGGATTTTCTTTTATCATCCGTTTCTTTCATTCTAAACTGATTTTCTTACTGGATTTCCATTTGAATGTATTTGTCTAAGTAATGATTTTTACGTAGTTTTTATGTACACAATTGCCTAAATAATTGTAATTGCAAAATGCAGGCTGGGCTGGAGTTGATTTTTTTAGCTTTTATACCGGGCTAATAATTTTTTTTTTTTTTTGTGGGTTGGACCTGGAAATTTCAGCCCTGGTAAACCTCTAACTGACATATCGAAGCCAGCTTTAATTTTTTTAAAATATGCTTCTTTCAGCCATCATCCCATATAGCTACTGAATATACCGGGTGTCCTAAAATGGACTGACTGATTTTAAATACAATTCAATAACTTGCAAATGGCGACAGCTATATAAAAAAAAAAATACTTGAAGGAGGGTTATGTAAGATCTCAGGAGCAGGGGTGATTGTGTTCCAAATTTTCCGAAAATTTAATCCTCTCACTGCGCATCCCGCTATTTCCACGGCCAACGTAAAAGTGGCAAAATTTGCGCAACCCCCCCCCCCCCCCAATTTCCGCAGCAAACCATTTTTCTATGATCTAATTCTATTTAAAAAAGAAACTCTTTCACAAAGATTTTGGACATATTTGAACTCTAAAATATATACAGATTTGAAATATGTAATAAAATAAAGGCGCAATTTTTGTCCGAAAATTCGGACATAAAAATAATTGCGAATTTTGACTAATGGTTGCCGCAAAAAATCCATTTCATCAATCGTTCACAGAAAATAACTTCAATTTCGCCAAAGAATCGCGGAAAAAACGTGAATTTGGTCAAAGAGGCGCGGAAAAAGCGCGAATTTCGTCAAAAGGCCACGGAAAAACGCGATGTACTTCAAATGATCACGGAAATCCCGAATTTCGTCAAAGGATCGCGCAAAAAACGCGAATTTTGTCAAACAACCGCGAGAAAAGCTAATTTCGTCAAAGGATCGCGAAAAATACTAATTTTATCAAAGAATCGCGAAAGGAACGCGAATTTCCTCATAGGGTCGCAAAAAAACTCAAATTTCGTCAAAGGATCGCGGAGAAAAGCAAATTTCGTTAAAGAATTGCGTAAAAAGCGCGAATTTCGTCAAAGGATCGCTGAAAAAATGCAATTTTCGTCAAATGATCGCGAAAAAAACACAAATTTTGTCAAAGGGTGGAGGGAAAAAAACGCGAATTTTATCGAAGGGCTGCAAAATTACACTTATTTCATGAAAGAGTTGCGGAAGAAACGTAAATTTTGTCAAAGAATAATGGAAGAAATGTGAATTTCATCAAACAGCTACGGAAAAACGCGAATTTTATCGAAGGGCTGGGAGAATAGGCGAATTTCGTCAAAAAGTTGCGAAAAAAACGCGAATTTCGTCAAAGAGTCGTGGAAAAAATACAGTGCTCTCTTTGGGAAACAGCACACATACATACACCTATGTTTATTATTATAGGTATAATTTTGAATCTGAAATAATATACTGAACTAACTTTTGAACAAAATGGTTTAACCCAAACCGAGCTTGCATGAATCTACACTCAGGCTCAAATCGACCCAGATCGAAAACGGCTAACTCGACCTGCAACAAGAATAATTAGTGCCAGAAGGGAATCCTCACCCCTCTGCTGTAACATTTCAGATTTTTTTTTTTTAAACTGAGAATCAGCCCTGATCAGGAGTTTTTTCAGTTTAGAATAGAAACCAGATGGCGCTGCAATCAATAGGCGCTAAATCGGTGCCCGATTTAACAACTATTTTTTGCAGTGCCATCTACCGCTGCTATTGTAAAGTAAAATCAAGAATCGCAGCAAAAAATCTCATGCCATCTTACATAACCCTCCTGCAAGATTTTTTTTAAATTGCTGTCACCATTTGCAAGTCACTGAATTTTAAAATCAGTCAGTCCATTTTAGGACACTCGGTATGTTTTTTAATAAGTTTCAAAGCATTTTTTTACTTTCTTCTATCTTTACAAGAAGAAAGTATTGGATTCGTGAAAAATTTCGACTTCCGGTTTTCGACGGATTTATACGTTTTAGAATGCCCAGAACACGATTTGATGGTTTTTAGAAAATGTCTGTCTGTCACTCTGTGAGTCTGTATGTGACAAAAATTTTGTGGTCGCTCTATCTCAAGAACTAATGCACGGAATTTCACAAAACTTTATATTTAGTTAAACCTTGATATAAACTGGACCTGATTAGTTTTTGGTGAAAATCACCCAACAGGTGGCGCTGCTATGTGGTAATTTTCACGATTTCTGCAATAGCTATATCTCAAGAACTACTGCACGGATTTTCATAAAACTTCAGATTCAGTTTGTTCAGGATATAGTTTGCTGCTGATTACTTTTTTGTGAAAATTGCCCAACAGGTGGCGCTGCTATGCTGCATTATTCATGATTATCGCAATAGCTCTAACTGAAGAAAAAATGCACGAATTTTCATCAAACTTCAGATTCAGTTAGTCACTGATATAAATTAGTGCTGTTTAATTTTTGGTGTAAATCACCCAACAGGTAGCGCTGCTGTACTGCATTTTTCACGATTCCCGCAAGAGCTGTATCTCAAGAACTGTTGCACGGATTTTCATCAAACTTCAGATTTAGTTAATCCTTGACATGAATTGACGTATAAATTAAAGCTGTTTAATATTTGGTGTAAATCGCTCAACAGGTGGCGCTGCTATGCTGTATTTTTGGCGATTTCCGCAATAGCTTTATCTCAAGAACTAATGCTTGGATTTTCAACAAACTTCAGATTCAGGTACACCTTGATATCATTTAGTGCTGCTTATTTTTGGTGTAAATCGCTCAACAGGTGGCGCTGCTATGCTACATTTTTCATTATTTACGCTATAGCTATATCTCAAGAACTAATGCACGAATTTTCATCCAACTTCAAATTCAGATATACTTTGATATGAATTGGTGCTAAATCGTTGTTATTTCTTGTACTATTTAAATGATTTAATTGATGTGATTTATATAGAAGAAGGTTTTGTGATGGCCACAACATACTAGTTTTATTTTAATTACAACTCATCTTAGATATAAAGAGATAAGCGGTCTTATAACAAACTAGTATTTTTTACATAATCCTGAAGATTAAAAAGTATTATTAAATAATTGTTTGGGCGTGTCAGTTATGGATCTTTTACTTTACCTTTTATCTTCAAAAATATTTAGACTTTCTTTTCAAATTCGGGTCGGCCCGAACCCTTCTCGCAAGAGTGAAAACCAAATCAGAAACTGACCCAAACCGGAAGTAATGTATGCAAATCTGCCCCAAACCCAATGCGCTAGAGCGCAGCTAAAAATTAGAAGTCAACCCGACCCGCATCAGAAAAGTATAAGTATACCGAACCCAAACCCGACCCGCAGCAAAAAGTAGAAGTCAACCGGACCCAAATGCGATCCACAGCAAAAAATTATAGTCAACCGGACCCAAGCCCGACCCACTGCAAAAAGTAGAAGTAACACGACCCGCAGTGAAAAAAATTAGCCCCGACCCGCTCATCAGATTGGAGAGTCTCCAAATTTCTAAAATCGCCCCCCCCCCCCCCCTGAGGACTCTCCAGATCCGCCCTTGCTTGAACAATATTTCGTCAAATCGAAAGATTCTGATAGAGAAATCAATTCTGACGTTATTTTTATGTTAGCCAGACGCAGGTGATAATTCGCCAAACATTTTTCCGTCGCATTTCTTCATATTTTATTCGTTTCATTTAAAATATAATCCTTTCATTCATTTTATTTAAAATACACAACTTTCATTTAAAATTGATGGCTTTCACTTCTTTCTTTAAAAAAAAAAAACAAAACGAAACGAAAAAAATTAGGCACAGATGTTATCTACGCACCGGGGTACCTAATTGACGCCAAAATGTCGTTACTGTAATTGATATGGTAACACGCTATTGTTTTTTTTTTTTTATAATAAAGGTTTATTTACTTTTATTTCTTTTTTTAAATCCTTCTATGTACATAAAAAAGTTTTGATTTGGAAATGAACCAATGAAAATCTGCGTAGATATTCCGGGTAGATGGGCATCCAATTAGAATGCTTAAGCATGGCCTTTCATCGTTATTATTAAAAAAAACTGTAGCATACAAAAATATGAAAATTGGTGGTATTATAGAGAAATGTTTGATAAACACGCTGATGCAGACAGTTTTCAAATCGAAGAATTATTTTAAGAGATATTTAATGATAAAGTTGGACAAAATCGTTCCATTAAAAAAGTTTTATTGGAGCAAAAATTATACTTGAGAATTTAATCATTTTTAGATCATTTTATACATTATAAGTTTCCGGTGTGTAGATTGCATTTATTTTTCTTATTTGACTCATTTTTTGAGGTTTCATTTCTATTTTAAATTCAAATTTTCAGCAATTCGAGAGATATTTTTTACAAATTTTAGAAAATGTTATTAATTTAAACTGTTGCCAATTGTATAAACAGCGCAAACAATAATGTTTACTTCAAATTAAAAATTTATTTACACGTGACTATTACAAACAGAAAAAAAACAACTTTAAAATTAGAATTAAATGATTACATGTTAAAAGCAGGAAAATTACGTCATAAGAACCATATTTACACTTGAATTTTAAAAGAGAAACAAAATCTTAAATAAAAAAATCATTATTATGCGTTAAAACTTGTAAATGGAGGAAATTACGTCATATTTAAAATGGCCAAAAAATATGGCAAAACAGTTTAAATTGAAAAATATATTTGCGCGAGATATTTTGAAATAATCTTTTCAACTATTATCGTGAATGCGAAGACAGCGCGAATAATATTTCCTTCTAACAACAAAAGTATTTGCACGTGAATATTAATAAGAGAAATAAAACTTTGGTGTAAATTACGTCAAATTTGAAATGATACATTTAAAATGAATTATTTAAAAGAACTATCTTATAGTGCTGTTAAAAATAACCGGGAGACAATGACACTGTTTACTTAATTCATTTTACATTAGCTTATTTTCAAATGTTTAACTAATATTTTTAATTAAATACGAAAACAGCCATTGTATCTCTTAACAGCAACAGATTTTGTCTTAAAAATTCCCAATACAAGGAAAACGAATGGAAATCCGTTTACAGAGAGATCGTTACTGTTTTTTTTTCTTTTTTTTTTTTAAATTCAATATTTTTAAAGCCGATCAAATTAGCGTTCTCTTTGGATTTTGGTGTGCCTGAACGGGGGTTGGCGAGCGTAGCTCGTAGGGGGAGCCCCCTAGTTATATAAATTATTTTTCTCTATGATTATTAATTATTTTTTTTATATTTCCTTTAGAAAATAATAGAAAATAATTAAAAAATACGGTACTACTTAGTAATTCCGTCGATCAATTTCGCCAAATTATATAAATCGCCAAAATACTCGCCAAATTATACAAATTGACATAATTTTTATTTTAAATAACGAAAGAACAAAAAAATTAGTATAACATTAATAAATATACAAATAAAACGTCGAAATAAAAATCACTTGATGACGTAAACACGTGCAACTTGCTTAAAGTCAAGTGAATGTGACATTTACGATCAACCATTATTGGCATTTAATCTTATAGTTTGGCGATAGATTTTTGGTCGACGGGATATCTAAGGAATACCAAAAATGCATATGTAACTGGTATTTGAAAACGAGGTTTTCGCCAAATTTTCGTAAAAAAATAAAAATCACGCCAAACCTGCGGTGCGTATCTGGCCAAATATTACCACTCGAAAAAAAATGCTAACTGGCGAGTTGAAAAAAAGCTATTGGCTAGATTTGCATCCGGTTAGCGTAACAGTACCTAGAATTCTTTGCGACAGTGACAACTTTTATGTAGTTTTACTCGAAAAAAAATAAAATTTGATTTTTTAATCAAAATGGAAAACTTGCGGTCCCATATTGGCGCGATTTTTTTCTGACGCCAATGTCATATACGGAACGGGCACATAACTGGCGCCAAAGTATCGTTATTTTGCTTGATATGCTAAGCCGGATGTTGCTGTTTATGCTGTTGATGCGTTCCCCAAATTGGCGTCGTTACAAAATCGTGCCAATATGGGACGTATATGACATCTTTGCCAAACTTTCATATGAACGGCGAAGGGATCAGATCGTATTTGTTTATGGCAGTTGATGACTTGAACTATTATAATATAGATGAAACGATGGCGATAGAATAATATTTGGCGACTTATCACCTGTGCCTGTCTAACATTAAAGTACCAAAATGGCACATAGAGTATAAAAAGCGAAGTGGTCCGCCCTGAACTGTTGATGATAGTCACATGACTTGGACTATTGTTATAGAGATTGTTTTAAAATACCGGGAGACAAAGATTCTGTATACATAATTTATTTTATTTTAGCTTCTTTTCAAATGTTTAACAGATCCTCTTTAATCAAAAACAAAAACAACCGTTGGATGTCTTAACAGCAACTGAATCGCCCTTAAATTTTTGCAATCAAAAGGAATTGAATGGAAACCCGTTTACAGGGAGATCTGCACAGCTTTTTTCAGTATAATTCAATCTTCTCTAATATTTTTAAAACCCATCAGATTAGCGTGTTTTTAGATTCTACGGTGTCTGAACGGGGGTTGGCGAGCGTAGCTTGCAGGGGGCAGAGCCCCTTAGTACTAATATAAGTTATTATTAAAATTACATCTTAAATATAATAATTTTAAAAGTTAAAAAACTTTATTATTCGACTGAAAGGTAGATTATTTCTGGGCCCCTGACATTGTCTACTACCCCCATAAATGGGGGTGAGGGGTGAGAGGTAGTCGTTACGGCCAAGCTGATTCGCTACGTTTTGGAATTGCTATTTTTGAGCTTATCTGTGAACATCGAAATATCGATTCAAGTATCGATTCTAGAATTTGGAATCTATTCTTATTGTGATCGATTCTGTTTTATACGATGTCGATTTTAATCGATTCTCAAATTTTCCAGAATCGCCCATCACTAGCTACAATAAAGGGCCCAAAAGAGGCCAACTGATAGTTAAGAGCAGGGCTCTAACATGAAAATATGTTAAAACGTCTTAGATCTTCAATTATTCAAAATTAACCATAGAGTTATGAATTATTTCTTAGAATAATAATTTAAAGAAATGCGCCAAAAATTGGGTAAATGCTTAAATGATTGTCCTAGGGCCCAAATAAAGTATGAGGGTGTTGGTCCTGGGAGAAGAGTCCAATAATCAGTTTTAAAATTATGCACTGAGAAGGTGAGAAAATTAGAGGGTGAAAAATGCATGGCGCACAAAAAATTCAAGGGACCTACGGGATCCTAGGGGGGAGAATGGAGCAAGGGGAGAATAATTAAATGAAAAAAGGATACCAAAAATGAAGATCTCATTAAAAGGAAGCAATTTATTAACAATTTAGGACGCAAAAACTTCAAGGGGTGCTGTACCGGGTCCCAGGCTGCCAGGGTCTTAACTGGAATGTAGAAATGAGGGAATAACTAAATGGAGAATTGGCCCCAAGAACGAAGAAGATCGGATATAAAGGGGGTAAGTTATTATCAATTTAGAGAATAAAAACTTAAAGAGGCACAGGGGCCCCGACCCTTAAAAATAGAAAAATCTGATTGTCAGGTGCATCAGGACATGTCTTGGACTGTTCTCACCTAAATGTTCAGACTTCTACGTGCGGTAGATTTTGCTAGTCATCAAACGCAGACACACAGATATTCACACACTCACATACACACAGACAGAGCGAAACTTTCTTTTATTGGTATACGTTTTATTCAATTTTCCTCGCTAAAAACTGGGTTGTCGTTAAATCCGATCTCGCTGAAAACTTATTCTACAGTTAAATACAAACACACTTTTAGTAACTGACGAGTTATTGAGGTTTTAATGCATATGTATAAAATATTAATGATGATTGAGTAAAAGCACTGATTTATGAAATTGATGAGCTATCGATATTATAGTGCCCCCATATCAGTAACAAATAAATATTACTTCTTTCAACAAAAACAAAGGTTGATAAGGCTGGCGAATCATTGATCTTTTAATATATAAATTAAATAAATTCAATGCGCAAAAAGACGAATTTGTGAGAATGTCAAGTTATCAAGATTGGATATATATAATTCATTAATGACATTCGACTTAATAATATCACAGATGACGACTTTTCGAGGTTTTTTGAAATCATACAGAATTTATATCAAACTGATTGAAATATAAATTTAAATGGCGAAGTAACTAGATTTTTGCGTTTAGAGAGATCGTTTGGGGATAACTTGTTATTTTGATTTTATTGTGGATGTAAAGAAAATTAATTATATTCTATTGCATAGAAGCACTGCTTTCTGAGGATATAGAGTTATCAAGGTTTTAACCACAATGACCAATGATAATTGTTTAAATAAAAACATAGATTTATAAGCTTGAGGATTCATCAAGGTTTAACCGTATAACTTGTATTCGATATATAATAAAACAGATTAATGAATCTTCAAGTTATCCAGTTTTTAGAGCAAATGTATAAATAATAATATTAACTAAATACACTTATTTATGAGGATGTCGAGTTATCGAGGCTTTAACATATAAGCGTAATAATAATAACATTTTATTAAACTAGCTGGCTTCGCCCTCAAGCGCGCTCATAATTACATCGGGGCCTCTAATTTATGCTAACATCGAATGAAACGAATGTCGAATTCATATGAAAATTTTCTTTAGGTGCAGTAGCGTAGCTACGTTGTTTGCCGCCCGGGATTTCATCCGTTTATTAAATAATATTGCGTTAATTATAAAAGTAGTCCGTGAAATTTATAGAGGGAGAGGGGCAACCTTCCACCGCTTAGGTGTGTATTCTTTCCTCGGGTTCTAGGGGCCCGATTTCAACGGGAATTGGTTCATTTAAGTTAGATTACAATTCAGCTACTTTCTGTATTATGAAAGTTTATCTTAGACTTCAGTTACCAACATTTTCGAACATTAATGATACATTCATTTTCCGGGTTCTATGGGCTTGATTACAACGATGTTTGGCTCACTCGAATTGGTTTTCGATTATCTGCGGCACGTGCGGAGCACTTCCGGTACATACTGCTTTAGATAGCGGGGACCCAGATCACAGATTCGTTCGGTAAGAGATTTGTTGGGAACACACGAGAGGCTGTGGAAGGTAATGGGACTTCCGAAACTAGGTTCATTTAAAAGATTTTCAAAGGATATAAAATCATACAAACTTGAGTTTTATTTAAGGTTATTATGATGGGCCTGGACAACGCCGGTTGGGTCAGCTAGTGTGATATAAAATTACACTGTATAAAATTCGGTTGTAACCAGAGCTTAATTTGCGCCGCAGTCCACCAGAGCCCGGCTCCGGTACTTCTATGTTTTTAGTAAATATTTAAATATTGTTCGGAATTCACGGAGCTCATAAATACAGGGCTCCGGAGCCCAGTGCAATAGCGCTTCCGAAAAACCGAAGCTTAAATTACCTTTTCCCTTCCTTCTCATCTCCAAGCTTTTGCATTCTTTTTACAAAAACACTTATATGTGACGTAATGTGTCACATACGTAGGAGATGGAGATAAAACGGACTCAATTTTTATATCAGTTTTTAGGCTTAGACTGACTCGAGCTCAATCTGTATTACATTTAAAATTTTATTTATTCATGTATTGAAAATAAAATCCTCTTTTAAAATTACGTATTATATTGCACTTCAAATCATTTTAATGCTATTTTGATCAGAATGAAGGGGAAACAGAAATCGTGTTTTTCTATTTCAAATTTATATCGGCGACGTGTTGATACGGCGCCACTCAAGAGACTGAACAATAAATTTGCTTTCAGTTCGATTTTCTTTTGTGACAGTAGGATAATTTTTTATTGGCTGGGTTTTCTTTTTATTATTTCGATATCTAACCTGAAAAGAATATTTTCTGTTTTATCCAACAAACATCAGCTTGACGTTTTGTTTGTTCGAGGTTTTTTGTCTTCTATTGCATACGAGTTTAAAAATCACGTCAGTGATTTTTCTATTTATTTTGTATCATGAACGGTACCCACGCTAAGGCTCTCTGCACCTATACGAAGTCACCTTCCTTTGTAAGTAGATATAATTACCATGTATTGTTATTCTGATAGAAAGCAATCGAGCAGTGTTTCCCCTTTTTCTATAAAAGCATAGATTCTTTCCGATAACGTTGTCAAATTTTTAATTTTATCTGATTTTCAGGGACTCACCGCAAAAGATTGTTATGCGGAAGGAAATGATTATAGTTTAAGATATGCACCTTTTACAGGAAATTGTAAAACATTGTTCCATTCTTCAGCATATAAATATTCATTTCTGTAAATTTCATTCATTTTTTCTTATAAATGCATAGCTGCGAACTATCCCTTTTTTGTGTTAACACTATTTCCTAATCATAATCGTTACTCTATTTAATCGCAGAATTCTGCAATTAATTAACATAAAAAATAGGCACGGATTTTTACTATTCAGAAGAAGTGATAACTAAAAAGTGAAATAGTTGACAGCTAAGTATATGCTGATAGATATGTTTAAAATTTTTATTTTGCTAAAGAAAAAAAAATGCTTTAAATTTTGCAATTAATGTACGAAATATAAATATGCAGATTACAGGGGCAGGGGGAGAGGGGAGGGGAGGGTGGAACGGTACAGTTGTTGTACCGGTAGCTCAGAATATTATGGCTCCGGAACTTTTTTTGTTAGAATTTAAGCCCTGGGCGCAGTAATCTAATTGTAACGTAACCTTAATCTAACTCTACCATAAACATTACCTAACTGTACCCTGGCTGTAACATGTTACCTAACCGTAACCTAACGGTAACCTAACAGTAACATACCTTCAACCTAACTATAAACAAATTATCACCTAACCGTAACCTAACTGTAACCTAATTGCAACCTAACCTTAATCTAATTATAACATAACCGTAACCTAACTGAAACGTAACTATAAGCTATCGGTAACTTAACCGTAACGTAAACTAATTATAAGCTAAATGTAACGTGACTGTAACCTACCTGTAACCTATCCATAATCCAACCGTAAACTATCTGTAACGGAAATGGAACATAACCGTAACCTAACAATGAGATATCTGTAACGGAAATGGAATATAACCGTAACCTAACCGTAATCTATCTGTAACGGAACTGGAACACAACCATAACCTAACCGTAACCTAATTATAACCTAACCGTAACGTAATCGTAACCTACTTATAACCTAACCCTAACCTAACTGTAACATAACTATAACCTAACCGTAATCTATCTGTAAAATAAACGCATCATGACGGTACGCTAACCGTAAACTAATTATAACCTAACCGTATCCTAACTGTGATGTAACTATGACCTAACTGTAACTTAAACGTAACCTAACTGTAGCCTGGCGGTAACCTAACCGTAACCTAATTGTAACCTATCCGTAACCTAACCGTAATCTAACCGTAACCTATCCGTAATCTTAATTGTAACCAAACTGTAACGTAACTGTATCCTATCTGTAGCCTAATCGTAACATAAACGTAATCTAACTGTAACCTATCCGTAACCTAGCTGTAACCTATCCGTAACTTAACCCTAATCTAACTGTAACCTATTCGTAACCTAACCTTAACCTATTTGTAACTTAAAAGTAACCTAATTGTTACCTAAATTTAATCTGTGACGTAACTGTAACCTAACCGTAACCTAACTGTAACTTAAATGTAACCTAACTGTAGCCTGGCGGTAACCTAACCGTAACCTAATTGTAACCTATCCGTAACGTACTGTAACCTATCCGTAACCTAACCGTAATCTAACTGTAACCTATCCGTAATCTTAATTGTAACCAAACTGTAACGTAACAGTATCCTATCTGTAACCTAATCGTAGCATAAACGTAATCTAACTGTAACCTATCCGTAACTTAACCCTAATCTAACTGTAACCTATCCGTAACCTAACCTTAACCTATTTGTAACTTAAACGTAACCTAATTGTTACCTAAATTTAATCTAACTGTGACGTAACTGTAACCTAACCGTAACCTAACTGTAACCTAAGTTTAACGTAACCGTAAACTAATTATAACCTAACTGTATTCTAACTGTAACCTATCCGAAACCTAACAGTATCCATACCAAAACCTAACTGGGCCAATCGTCCTGTCGGCTAAATGTCCTGTCGGCTAATCGTCCTGTCGGCTAATTGTCCTGTCGGCTAATTGTCTTGTCGGCTAAATGTCCTGTCGGCTAATTGTCTTCTCGGCCAATTGTCCTGTCGGCTAATTGTCTTGTCGGCTAATTGTCCTGTCGGCTAAATGTCTCGTCGGCTAATTGTCTTGTCGGCTAATCATCCTGTCTGCTAAACGTCCTGTCGGCTAATCGTCCATGTCGACTAACTGTCCTATCGTCTAATTGTCCTGTCGGCTAATTGTCTCTGCCGGCTATCTGTCTTGTCGACTAACTGTCGCTGTCGGCTAATTGTCCTGTCGACTAAATGTACTTGTCGGCTAAACGTCCTGTCGTCTAATTGTTGTCTGCTAAATGTCTTGTCGGCTATTTGGTTGTCTGCTAAATGACATAGACCCATGTAAATATGTATTTTTTTTTCAATAAAAAAATAAATTAACTTTTAATTAAAATTATATTAATTCTTTATTTTAAAAATATCGTTTCATTGTGTTTGTAAAATTAGGGAATAAATTTAAATATTTCAAATGTAAATAAATAAATATTTAAGAATAAATAACGGCATTAAAAATTTAGATATAGTAATAATATTCCTTTGTGTTTACGGAATAAGAAAAATCAAAAGTGAAAGGAAAAGACGTATAACAAAATGTTTTGTAGCAATTTTACGTGGAAAATGTAAAAACTATTCTATAAAGTTATTTTAAAGATAACAATAAGGGGCTACTTCAGTCAACTTAAATGACCCGCTCACTAATGCTAATCCTATGGAAGAAATTTTTAAAGGTTATCTCGTTTGCATTTTAGTATTTTTAAACAATTCCTTTTGCATTGGCTAGCTGAGCATCTGTACAAAGGGATTTTTTTACTTTTTCGATTTTGTTTACAGATATTTTTAATTTAGGACACTTTCATTCTCGGAACCGGTTTCGAAAGTGAAAGCACCCCCTTGAAAAAAAAAATCTGCAAACAAAATCCAAAAAGTAAAACTAGTTGGATGTGCCAATCCCAAAACTTTCTTCTATCTTATACATCTTAATATTTCAAAGTTAGTTGCACATGTTAATACTTCAATATTATTAGTTCAATACTATACCAAATTTGATTTTCATCTTAAATTTCTGCTCCAGTCAATTAAACGGACTAAAAACGAGTTAATCTATATCTTGATATTTGTTAAAATTATTAATTTTTCCTTATTCTGTTGTTATCAGATGTTTGCGAATAGCCGGCTTAGCAGGAAGCGAGTTCCCGCCGCTGCACGAGCCGCCGATGCACAATAGAACTACGAAAAATCAAGAAATGTATACAAAAATCGCTATAACAGAGCCCCTTTACCGCGCAATATTTCCAAATTCAAGGAGAACCTGTTGGCCAAAGCCAAAAACATGCACAAAAATTTTGGTTCAATTGTATGCATAATTTTATACACTGTTCAATGGTACAACAATGAAAATGTCACGGAGATCGCAATTATAGCGCCCAATTCTGGCGAAATTTTTTTCAAGTTTAGGGAGGACTTGCTTTCCATAGCCAGAAACATACACAAAAAATTTGGTTCAATTATATGCATAACTTCATACACTTTTTGATGATACAATAATGACAATGGTACCGACATCGCAATTATAGCGCCCCTTACCGGCAGAATTTTTCCAAATTCAGAGAGGACCTTCATGCCATGACCAAACACAAACACAAAAAGTTTGGTTCAATTCTATGCATAGCTTCATACACTTTTCGATGGTACAATATTCAAAATGGCACAAATATCGAAGAAAAATCGCTATTACAGCGCCCCCTACCGGCGATCATTTTACAAATTAAGGAAGGACCTCCTTGCCATAGCTAAGAACTTAAAAAAAATTTTTGGTTCAATTCTATGCATAACTTCATACACTTTTCGATGGTACAATATTCAAAATCGCTATTACAGCGCCTCCTACCGGCGAATTTTTTCCAAATTCAGAGAGGACCTGCATGTCATATCCAAAAACTTAAAATAAAAATTTGGTTCAATTCTGTCCATAACTCCATACACTTTTTGGTGGTACAATGGCGACAGACACACGGACAGACAGACATTTTCTATAAACATGTTTTTGGGGATCTCTGACCCCTAAAACGTGTAAATCCTTCGAAAACCGGAAGTCAAAAAAAAATTCGATTACAATACTTTCTTCGATTGAAGATAGAAGAAAGGAAAAAGGACAGATGTAGAGATCAATCTCAGCTATCAAATGCAAAAATAAATAAATAAATAAAAATATAAAAATGCGAACGAGATACCTTAAAAAAAAAAAATGTCTTCTATAGGATTAGCATTAGCGAGCGAGTCTTTTCAGGTGGCTGAAGTAGCCCCTTAAGGCTGTTCTCAACTGTTCTGCTCAACAAGCGCAAAACGTTTTGACACATTTACAAATTCCTTTTTTAACGGAAAGATATAAAATTAGAAGGGCTGACTATGGAAACGATTTGGAATCTGTGTTTTCCATTTTTTTTATCAATAAATTACATACTGAGTTATACGCGACTTTGATCACGCGACAAAGTCACGTTTTTCAGCCTACCTTGAGTAGTTATTCTTCTTTTGCGCGGGAATTCGGTTCAAAACGCCCCCTTTGATACTATTTTCCGAAAGATCTATTTATTGCGTTTGAAGAAAACAACAACAACAACAAAAAAAAAACAGTTCGATTATAGTTTTTGAACAACAACATCTGCTAGTTTCATGCATTTCCGAACAAAAATAAATTAAATCTTATGTCGTAAAGATAGGTCTGTGAAGTTGGCCCCCTGACTTTATGGAATTTAAAAACTGAAAACACCATTCGTTTGAGCGTGTTTGAGCGACAAACTAAAAAAAAGTTTTAAACAAGTTAAAATTCAAACCCTTCGTTTTGTGAAGCCCCCCCCCCCCCCGACTTTATGGGATTTGAAAACTGAAAACATCATTCGTTTGAGCGACAAGAATTTTCGTTTCAGCGACAAACCGAAAAAAGTTATAAGCAAAAGAAAAATCCGAGGGGCCTACATTTTGTGAAGTTGACCCCCGGACCTTTTCGGATTTAAAAACTGAAGACAGCATACGTTTGAGCGTCGTTTGAGCGACAAATAGAAAAAAGTTATAAGCCAAAGAAAAATCGGAGGGGCCTACATTTTGTGAAGTTGGCCCCCTGATCTTTTCGGATTTAAAAACTGAAGACAGCATTCGTTTGAGCGACAAACTGAAAAAAGTTATAAGCCAAAGAAAAATCGGAGGGGCCTAAATTTGGTGACTCAAACGAATGGTGTTTTCAGTTTTTAAATTCCATAAAGTCAGGGGGCCAACTTCGCAGACCTCATAAAGTTGCCCTTTTAGATTTGAGAAGAACAGCCTTAACTGTAAATCGAAAGACGATATCAATGTATCAAGTGACGCGATACGGTGGTTCGGGGAATCCCCGTATTTCAAGATGTGACGCCGCAGAAATCAAATCACCAAAAAGAAAGTAAAGTAAAAGTTTATACATGTTTAAATAAAATAATAAATCTAAATAACAATAAAAATTGAAATGTGTTATTGACCTTATCGTGAAAGTATTTATAAAATAGTGTCTTTTTTTTTTTCATTTCTTTCCTTTTTCTTTTTTTTTGCTTAAAAAAGACTAAAATTTCAAGCAAAATGGTAAAATTCTATTAAAAAAAATTATAAAAATATTTAGAGCCAAAAATAAAATTGAGAAAATGGAAATAAGAATGGAAATATAAAAGAATTTGTGGAATAAAACTTATTATTAAAAAACCCCGATGAGGTGGTTTTGGTGTTATTTATGACGGCCAATTATCTACACTTGGGATATGGGCCCGAAGGGGAGGGGGGGAAGAGTGCCCTCCATGGGGGGGGGGGTCTTTCGAAGGGAACCTAACCCGTATTTACGCAAGGAAATCCAAGGTTTGAAGAAAACCACAAACCCCGATGAGAATCTAATGTTATGGCAAACATTTCTGCTTGTTACATTTGGAATACGATTTATTAAAGCTATGGACCATAAAAGTCATAAATTAAAGTTATTTGTAAAATTATGTAACAAAATGACTAATTAACCCTTTATGTACTGAATTATGAATTCATGAAAATTTTATCTTCAAAAGCATTTTTCGTGGAATTGTTTAAACTACATTAGAAGATTTACATAATCATTTAATGAATTTTAGGATTTTCGAAGGAATGAAGGATTTAGAAGGATTCGTTAAATTTGAATTTATAGGGATTTTGTGCAATATTTATAACCCCACTCAAATCTTTTATTTTAAACATTTTTCTTAGTATTTTGTAGAATTAGGAAATATACAAATATAATGTTCTTACAATAGAAATATAGAAATATTTCCGAATTGAAAAATGCCCCCCCCCCCTTCCCCAACGCCAAGAAAGCTGAAAAGATGCAAAGGCAAAAGAAATCACCCTTTTAAAAATATTTTTTTGGGTAACCGATAATGCTTTTGGAACAAGCTAAAGTAATGTATCTATAACTCATTACAAGATGTATTACAACTAATCGATGTATTAAAGGAATTTTATAACAAGTTATTTTAATGATACTTATAAGTTCCGTCAGTAGGTATGGTGTTAAAGTTATAGCATGCCAACAGTGAAAAAGAAGGGTACATTTAAAGGCATATCATTTTAATCTGGTCTACATGTTTCGTACGCACAAACGGCGCCTTTAATCAAGATCAATATTAATAAAAACTATTTCCGCAAAGATTTTAAAATTATGTTTGTTTACCAAGTTCATTTTTAAACATTGTGCGGAAATAGTTTTTATTAATATTGATCTTCATAAAAGTCGTCGTTTGTGTGTTCGAAACATGTAGATCAAGTTATTTATATGCCTTTAAATAAAATTTTTATTTTACACCTTTAGCATGGTATAACTTTAGTTTAAAATTGTTTGCATACAATTTTCTTTTGTCCTTTATTATTTAAGTCTTAGGTTTTCATTTTACAAATTTTACCCTCCCCCGCCCCCTCTTCTCTGAACTTGTGAAAAAAAAATCTCACCCAAGGAAATTTATGGAAATCAATATTGGATTTAAGCTTGGCAGTTTAGCCCATATATTACCATCGTCATATAGGACAGTTCAGATTTAGAGAGTTTTCATAGATAATATTGCCTTTTTTATTTCTGCTTCGCTACTAAAGAAGCCTTTTCACTAATCAGGGGCCTCGCTAATAGGGGGAAGGGGAGCCTCCCCCCCCGGCCGGCGCTAGATATTTTGCCGCCTGAGGCGAACATTATTTTGCCGCCCTTATGACGTAGTAGTTTTTCACTAGGGACGCACCGAATAGTGATTTTAGCTAAATATCGATTGCCGAATATTCGATAAACCGAATAGTGACTATCAAGCCGAATCCCGAATATTCGGCCTGCCGAACAGTGACTATGCGGCAGAATACCGAATGTTCGGCATGCCGATTACTTTTAAATTTTAGAATTTGAAAGTATGCATTAAAAAGCTAAATTTTGAAACAATTTTACATAATATTTAACACACATACTTCCCTATTGATAAACAAGATCTTTTTACAAGTAAATTCTACATAAAAAAAATTATCCTTTGAATTGCTATTTAAGAAGAGGATAGTTTTAAAGCTTAACTGATAAAATTTTAAGTTTCATGGAATCTTCTCTGAATTAAAACAAATGAATAAAATTTTCTTATATTCTAAAACAAATATTTTAAAAACAAAGGGAAATTTTGAAGGAATTGGATGAATAATTGTACAGTCATATACTGTTTATTTATCAGGAAGGGACTGAAATCGTTATTATTGGTTAATTTTCTTACGTGATACCTTTCAAATAGCAAATAGAAAATGTAAAAGCCTTCCCTTTTAAATATAATTCTATTTCTAATTATTAAATATCTTTATTAATTGACAGTTAAAAATAATAGTTGTTTTAAGGTCTTTAAAAAGATTTTTTAAAAAGGTCTTTTAAGTGTTTTTAAGCTTTTTAAAAAGATCTGGCCGAATATTTCGATATTCGGAAAACCGATTATTTGGCATACCGAATATTTTGATACTCGGACATGCTTAATATTCGGAATACCGAATAGTTTGATATTTGGCCTAACCGAATATTGGGTAGTATGGTCGAATATCGAATAGATACCGAATATTCGGGGCATTTTTTTTTCACCACTCAAATGTTTTTTAGAATAGTAAATTAATATGCTAACTATAATTTATTTTGAAAACAAGTATATATCAAATTAATTTACATTTTTAAAATAATCAAATTACTTAAGAAATTTCGCATCTTGTAAAAAATAACAACAGCTAGCTCGAAACTGAATTAATAAAAATGTAATCGCATCCAAATAATATTTACAAGAAAGTATCGTATCAAGAATAAAACTGACTCTTGAAAAAAACTCATTCTCCTTTGGGAAAAAACATTTATTAAATCGACGTTATGAATACTACATAAAATCTCAGTTACAGCTGGCAAAGAAATTACGTTTAAAATAAGCATTATTGAGCCATAATATGTCAAACAATTAAAAAAAAATCAAATTACGTATAAAATTTGTATATAAATTACAAAATAGAAAATAATGATATCAATAACATATATCTTTTTAAAATCATATAAGCTCCCACTTTGAATAATATTTAAAAAAAATAACTTAAAAAAATAAGATACAACTTCCATATCTAATTTGTATTGATCTTTTTTAGCAAAATCATTTGTTATAATATCGAAATCAATATTATAAAATTATCACCCTTTCGGGCCAAAAAAAGAAACACACAAAAAGAAATCACACATGAAATTATTCTTGCTTAAATTAGAAATTATGATATGATGAGATATTTACATGAAATTACATTATACATGAATTTACACATGAATTTACATTAATCATATGAAATATGATACATGACAATTTGATTTCACGTTAGTGATATTTACAAAAAACACAACTATCAACAGTGAAATAATTCGATATAATTAGCTCTTTATCAAAATCGTTTATTATATCTTCCTAATAAAAATAATTGCATTTTCATCTGTACGAATAATTTAAATTTAATACCAATTCTCGATACAAAAAGTGATTAAAAAAAGTATTTAAACAATTAAACAGTACATGAATATCTTGCATAAACGTAAAAGTAAAAATAATTGTATCAAGAACAAATTAATTTCGTGCTTTTTTCAAAATATACAGTGTTGCCTGTACTTAAAAATAATTAAATATCCAATAATACACGCGTGCGTTAAAAATATAATTATATATATATTGGCACTACTACTTACAGAAAATAAAAATTAAAACGATTAGCATAAATAAAACACAAATTTTAAAACTTAAATTGACTTCTTTGCAAAATTGTTTATTCTGATGGCGTAATATTTTAAGCAATCGTATTTTCAGATTCTAGAATAGCAAAATATGAAGCTTTCTTGATGTTTAATAAAATTTTTAAATCGGAAAATGAACAAAAAATTTTATCACAATCAAACAACGCACTCAATTAAATAAAAATAGACCAAAGAATATGAAGCTTTCTTGATGTTTAATCAAATTTTTAAATCGGAAAATGAACAAACAATTTTATCACAACCAAACAACGCACTCAATTAAATAAAAATAGACCAAAGAATAAAGACAGCAGGAACAAATTACTAAGGTGCATACACGCCTTGAAATTTCCAAGGTGTGTGGCACCACTATTTCTGTATGGATATTTCTATTCAATATTTAAATGGCAGAATTCGAAAAATAGCATTAATTACTATTATATTTTCAGTAAAATAAAAATATACTTAACTGCAATCACCTTATTTAATAATAGAAGTCGTAATATTTTCCTGATATTAAATAGGATGAAAACTTTTATTTAAAAATTGCGGTAAAACTGTACGTACCCGGAAATTAAACATCCATTTGAAATTAAATAATAAAAATGCAATCATATATTGTTTACAATAACATATAAAAAATATTAAAGAAGCAAACTTTTATGCATTAACTCTTTCATAAATTTAAACGAAAAATACAATTACATCTTAAAATCACATAGCCATTTAAATAAAATTAAAATATAATTAAATGCAATCAAGTATTAGTAATAACTGCTTGAACTTAGGCGTCAAGAATTAAACAAACATTTTAAAATCTAACACGCCTTGCCTTTTCTTTCGCAAAATCATTAATTATGTCACCATAATCAATGTTAGAAGCAATTACATTTTCAATTGCCAGTATTGCCAAATTGGATAGGCGCTCTTGAGCCATTGTAGATCTCAAGTAATTTTTTATAATTTTTAATTTTGAAAATGAGCGTTCACTACTAGCAACCGTTATTGGCAAAGTTAAAAGAATTCTAATACAAATAAAGATATTTGGAAATACTTCGATTAATTTATTTTTCTGAATGTGATTTAAAATGTCAATGGCTGTCATCCCTTTTTTACGATAATCCTAAAAACGAGCAATTCGTTATACAAATTATCTAACTCTATATCATCGGTTAAATGCGTGTGTATAATATTTTGCAGTTATTGAAAATATCGGTCGAGTTTACATCGGTTAATGAAGGAATAGCATATAAAAATTGGAAAATGTTACTATGGTCGTTGAGCTGTTTAAATCTGCCAGTGATAGAATTTTGGCAGATATCTATAAGATAATTAAATACCTCGATTTCAAATTTCTTTGATGCGTCATCGATGGGAGTGTCTGTTCCTTCGTAAGGGAATAATTTACTTTTGCGTCTAATTCTTAGAGAGGACGAAGGTTCAAAATCGCTATTTATTTCCATTTCGTTTGCAATTTCTTTCGCGGAAGTCAAAATTTGTTGAAAACCGCTAACGCGAAAGTTTTTTAAGAAGAGATCTACCGATTCTAAAACCTTAATACATTCTGGTATGATCATATTAGGACTTTGTAGAAGTTTTGATGCGATATTAATTTTTGTCAAAATTTCATACCAAAGTACCGCACTGCAAACAAATTTGAATGTAAAAATTTTATTGGCCAGCGATTTACTCCTACAAACTGTCTCACTATCTCTTGATTTATCTAATGAAATTTCTACTAATGCATCATATATATTGGATAAATCATACCTTAAAGGTTTCACAGCTTCAACTCGACTTTCCCATCGAGTCGTACTAACACATTTTAAAGTTAACGATGTTACGTGCTTCTTTAATACTGACCATCTGGGCGTAGACGTCGAAAAAAAACAAAGAGTTCTTGAATAAGTAAAAAAAAATGGCATAATTCCCCGGATTGTTTAGCAGCATCATTTATAACCAAGTTCAACGAATGGCATGAACAAGGCACAAAAAAAGCTTTAGGATTTTCATTTAAAATGCGTTTATGCACACCTGAATGACAACCTTTCATATTAGCTCCGTTGTCATAACCCTGCCCACGAATATTTTTCATTTCGAGGTCTAAGTTTTCTAATTCTTTGACAACAAGCTCAGTTAATCCAGCCCCTGTTGAATCGATTACAGGTAAAAAATTAACAAAATATTCCTTAGGTACGTACAGTTCATCATTTTCTTTCGTTACAATTCGAATAACGAGAGACATTTGTTCGATTCTGCTGGCATCTGGAGTACAATCTAGTACTAAACTGTAATATTTAGCTTCCTTAATTTTTGAAATGATAGTATCGCGAACTTTTTGACCCATTAAATTAATCATACTGTTCTGAATGTCTTTGCTTAAATAATATACATTGGTACCATTCTTTGAGGATTTTACTAAATGATCATAAAGTACAGGAAAAAATTTAGCTAACAGTTCTAAAATTTTTAAAAAATTACCATTATTTGAGTGAAATGGCACGTCTGAAGTGCCTCTCAGTACAAGCATTTGGGTTGCACAAAGTTGAACTGTACCAACAACTGCTTTTAAAATTTCTCGCCAGCGTTGTTTTTGAATTTCCAATAAACGCTGTTGCTCTTTATCAATCGTTTGGCCTTTTTGCAGCCTAATTTTTAATTCAATCCATTTTCCGAAACATTCAATATGATTTTTAGAATATTCGTGAGATTTTAACGCACGTGAGATATTTTTCCAATCGTTAAAACCATTTACCGATAAGTTTTCAGCAACATGATCACGATCAGCATTATTAAATAACATACAACAAAAGCAAAACACACAATCTTTTTTTACACTATATACCAACCATGTTCGTTTGAATTTTTCCCCATTGGACATTACTCTTTCGTAATAAAATTCAGAAAAATGTCTTCTATGAACGTCGCGAGGAAAGGAAAAGTCCTTAATCTGCACTGGACCTTTTTCGATTACCAATTCACGTTGTGAACCTCTTAAGTTTTTCCAGTCAGCGGGGTCATTAGATATTATTTCAAAGGTACTTTGACACGGAAGATTTTCATCTTCAAGTATGTCCTCCTCGCCTTTTTCAAGTTCATTTTCAACGCCTGAAAAAAGTTTGACTGATGAAGGTTCCCCAATATCTTGTTTATCTTGTCTCATTTCGGATACATTTTCATCTTCCATTTCATCTTCTGATATAACCCGATGTTCTGCTTCGATATTTGGACATAAAAATGCCCCGCTTTCTCTTTGTTTTTCTTGATTTATTCCTAATATGTCTTCTTCTATCATGTCCGAAGGAACCTGAGGTTCTGCTTCAATATTTGAACACGAAGGTAGTTCTATGCTTCTTTGTGTCGCTTGATTTATTTCTAGTGTGTCTTTTTCTTCTAAATCTTTTGAAAGAACCTCAGGTCCAGTTTCAGAACCTGAACCGGACTGGGATAAAATATACTTTTGCATCCATTTGGAAGGTTTCTTTTTCTCAGCCTCTCTAGCTAATCTTTTTTTCCTACACGTATAGCCACTATCTTTCTTCCGTTTTAAATCGCTCATTCTAAAAAAAATAAATTATTGGTGACTGACTGACTTATAAAATACAATAACTAATAATTGAACAAAAAAAAAAAAAAAAAAAAAAAAAAATGTTATTTCAATGAATTTTTTCGGGGTACTTTCCCAGTATAAGGAAGCCTTTGGTTTTTCTTTTCTAAAGCTTGACGCAATTTGGGTTTTACAAAGTGAGGTTTGTTGTCAAATGATAATTGACAACAAACCTCTATGAAAACAAACCTGGTGAACTTTTATGCTTGTTCATATATGTAAACATTTTATTTATATACTAGTCCCACCCGGTGTTGTCCGGGCCCGTAATAATATTTTTAAATGAACCTTAAATTTCTATTATTTTATATCTTTAACTCGATTTTGTCTGAAGTATGTGCCCGCTGACTGTGTGAAAAATCGGTTAAAAAAATCTTGATAATTAGCGGCAAAATGGCTCGAAAAAACTGACATGGGGAACGAAGGGAGTAGGGTGATATGTTTGCGACGATTGCGTAATTTTCGTGCTAAAATATTCATAATTAATTGTACAAATCACTAACTTACCCGTAATAATTTTTTTTTCACATCGAAATCCTGTGTATATTTTTTGTTTGTTTTCAAACTGATTGTTGTCAGAAAAGCTTGTATTTCCACCACTAAGGGGTGCAATATATTCTAAATGAACCTCCGACAGCGTCCCCGCTGATTGCGGTACCGTATAGCAGTCCTGCTGGTCATGCGCCGCAAAATCTCTTAGTTCAACTTTTCACCAATAGGGGCGCATTCGGTTCTACACAGTCCAATTTCCAAATGAAACTCCACCAAGTGTCCCCGCTACCTTCGGCATCGTACAGCAAGAGTGCTGTGCGCGCGCTGCAAAATCCAAACTGGGGAAGGGAGGTTCATAACACGAAAGAGTGATCAAAGGGTTCACCAATGATATATCACATAAGGGGTTCGGAAAATGTTAGAAAATTGCGCCTCCGGGAGCCTACTGTTGCGCCCTCGGAATACAACCCCCTCTTTGAAATGTTTATATTTTATATATATCAGATGGCTCAATAAAAAAAAATCAGATCTAAAATGATATTTATTGTAGAAAACGCTACGATTTAAATTTTTTTAACCTAACCTAAATAGAGAGAAGCCCGTTAGTCAATATCATAATATATTTTAAATAATTTTATATAGCCTATAATAAAAAAAAATCTGACTTTATATTTTTAACAATTTTATATAGCATATTAAAAAAAAATCGGACTTAAAATAATGATAATTAGTGGAGAAATGCTAAGATTTAAATAACGCACCGTAGAAAAGCATTTCTTTTTCATTTAAAAAATCTATTTTTTGATAACATAAAAATTTATTCACAGATTTTTACGAAAAATACATATTTGGATTCAGCGTTAAAAAATACACACAGATGCATAATTTTCAAATCTATAAATGCAATATTTGTATAAATTTTATGTACCACAAAACAATCCCGATATAAAAATTCTTTTTTTTCTTTCCTTCTGTTTCTTTTTCTATTTTTTTTTTTTTTAACCGCAGACTTTTTAACCTCTCTTTCACTTAAAAAAATCATTTTTTTTTTTTATAATTAATTTTCTAACTAACGAAAATTACATATTAACAAAAACTACATATTTGAAATCAGCGTAAAAAAAAAAAGCGCATAAGTGCATAAATTTCAAATCTATAAATGCAGTATTTATAACAATTTTACACCCCACGAAACGAGACCGATTTTAACGAAAATTTCACATTTGCAATCAGCGTAAAAAAAAAAAAAAAAAAAAAAATACGCATAGATGCATACATTTCAAATCTATAAATGCAGTATTTGTAAAAAAATTTATACCCCACGAAACAATCCCAGTACAAAAATCTTCTGTGGTTTTTATTCGCAACCAGGTGGCTGGCTTTTAAATTGAAGTGTTTGGAATTATGTTTCTGCAATCTAAATAATGAAATAATAAATTCCTACGCTTGTAATTGACCGATTTTAACGATAATTACATATTTGGAATCAACGTAAAAAAATACGCATAGATGCATAAATTTCAAATCTATAAATACAATACTTGTAAAAATTTTAAAGGCCGTGAAAGCGTCCCGCTACGCCTGGCGACAACTGTCTGTCAGCAAAAGATTTCTGAAACAAACACCTGCGGTCGACTCGTTGGCTTAGAAAAGAGATTAAATTCAATTTATTAAAATCGATTTTTAAGGGATATTTCGACTTCTAGGAATATTCGTTGGAATATTTCAAAAAATTTTAGAAATTCTAAAAGAGAATATTTTTTTTTTTGCGTGTGGGTACTAAATTTAGCGTTTTTAGGTGGGATACTTTCTGAGATACAGATGCGGGTGTCTTTGAAAATCTCCAGCCCTTTATGGCAGTGGCAGCCGGACGAATTGTGCCAAATTCTCCCCTTCTTTCCGCACTTCTGAAAGAAAATCTTTGAGTTATGATTAAAATCATAACTCAACTTTATAACTTTAGTTGAATTATGAATATTTTCCATTCTTTTAATTGGGGTTTTTAGTTAATAATTCAGCTAATTGTTAGAAATTTAAAATTCTTAATCTCAGGTACATCAGAAGAGATACACCAGATCTTCGACTACCCTCACACAAATTTTCAGCCTAATACATGCCGTAGATTTTCCTAGTCATCGCACACAGACACGCGGACACACAGACAGCGCTAAACTTTCTTTTGTTAGTATAGAAATATATTATTATAATGCAATTTACATTTGTTTGTAATAAAAATTATATAAATGGCTTCTTTATATTAAATAAATTGTATAATGATTAAAAAAATTACTTGTGTATATGAAACAGTGAATAGGTTACCAAAAATATGCATGAAAAATTTCCTTCTCTCGCTAAAGCCAGTTTCTCTATTTCACCTATATTGGAAAAGTACTGTTTTTGTTTTATTTTTTAATAATATTATACGTAAAAGCAAAATTGCCACATTTTATTATTGGCATCATCAGAATAAATTATATTGTCCATGAATCAGCCAACTAATTCAAGTACAGAAAGTGTAGTTTTATCTCATGCTTAACTAGGAGTATCAATAAAATAAACTGATAAATACTTGAAAATGATAAATGCAGTTGTAGCAATAAATGCACATGCAAAGGAAAAAAAAAGTTATAAAATTTACATTTTTTAAAAACACTAAAAATGGATTATAAATGGATATTTTTTAAAGTTATTTATGATAATCATTATTTTTTTAAACCAAATCTAAAATTATCTAATAACATTATCTAAAACCATAATAAAAAAAAAAAAAAAAAAAAAAAAAAGAATTATAATCGACGACAAATTCGAAAATTGTGATCAGCTACGCAAAACAAGATATATATTACGCTTTTTTGCCACATTCTTTTTTCATGGCGGAAAAAAAAACACAATATTTATGAAATTGAATTTTCATCTTTTTTAGAAATTATTATTAGATTTAAAGAAAATGTAAAGTTGTATACTTTACTTGGATATATAAAATTTTTATTCAACCAGTCTTTTTCTACAGAGAATGAAAGTAGCCAAGATAGTATAAAAATGATATAATATACATATAAGATCGTTAGAAAATGTTTAAAATTGCAGAAAATTGAAAAATATGAAAACGGAGGTGTAGGTGGGAAGGGGGGGGGGAGGCGAACGGTAAATAATTGATCTATACAATATAATATTCTCACTGCAACACATTGGAAATTCTCCCCTGCTTTCAGCGGAAACAGTTGAAAATTATATAAGGAACTGCTACTAACGGTTTAAAAAATCACTAATAAACAACATAATGAAACGCTTTAGTATAAAACAAACCTTAAGTGTTTTATGCGAACTGTTAGTCTGCGAATGGAATCCCGGAAAATTATTATTATTTTTTTTTATGCAATCCATTCTCAAGTAAATAGCATTTTCAGTTGCATAACTGAATTTGTACACACAGTTGTAACAAAATAATGCTAATGTTACTGTTAATTCTGTTAATTTTGTAGTTTGTCAGTTAAAAATATTTACTTGAGAATGGATAGCATCCAAAAAAGCGATTTTTCCGGTAGAGAGAATTGATTGCTGATGCAGTGTAAAAAGTACTCGGAAACGTTTTCGTAAATGACGAGCAGCTAATAAAAATTTATTTTTATAAATTCTTCTTTAAATTTCTAAAATGAATGATGTTTATATAGATAAAGGAACGTTTTTCAGAATCGTGGGTGACTCGGAATAGGTTATTGTACATTCCGTCCGTTTCGTAGATTCAGAAACACTTGTCTTTTTTAACAGTGCAATGCAGCACAATTTCACCAAACATTCCTTTTTTTCAACACACTCTATTTCCTATCGAATAATGGTTGAAATGGTCGAATCCATGGTTGGAAACATTTTTCAACATTTTGCAATAAATTCCTTGATTAAAAGCTTAAAAAAAAAAAAAAAAGGAATAATAAACAAATTTGGAAAAATATGAAACAATTGGCTCTCACATTTTATACTAGGAGGCTTTGTCCTATATGAGCTACGTTCGCCAACCCCGTCCAAACCCAGCAGGCTCTAGAAACACGCTAATTTGCTATGTTTTAAAAAGATTACGCTATTACGGAAGATTGAAAAATATTACTACGATTAGTGGCGGTCTTCCGTAATCGGGTTGTCATCCATTTTTGTTTTGTTAAGGGGATACATTCAACGCTGTCGCGACAAATCCCGGCTGATGGAATGATTAAGTAAAATCAATTACACGTTTGAAAATCAGCTTGCATAATAGGTTAAGTACAAATGTCACTGCCTACGGGACTTTTATAACGCCTAGAAAAAAAGTTTTCCTTTATACAAATTAAAAAATCGTTTTAAATTTGACTTTTTTAATAAATCGTTTTAAGGCGGTCCTCAAATAAATACTTTCCTCAACTTAATAAACAGGGACTTTTTTACCCATTTTTAAACGTAAAAGCATGATATTTGCAGGCGTAATGATTGAAGTGATTTGTACAGCAATTACACATTTTGTTTTTCATTATCCGATAAATTAATTACAGTTATAAGTGATTGTTGCCCCATCACGGCAGTTCTTTCCTTTCCTACGCCGTCGCGTCCAGAAATTTAATTGAAAACAAAACGCCAACTTTGACAGCACTTTCTGAAATATCTTCTGCCTTTACAGGAAAATGAGGAAAACAATTACAGTACATAGTTTCCTAAAATGAACACCTGCTAATTTGATACGTTTGCGGGCAAAAATAATATTAAAAGTATGTCTAAAAGTAGTCAGCTTGGATTTGAGAACAGCTTTAAATTTAAGCTATAAATTATAGAAAGAAGGGAAAATTGTAAATCGAAAGAGGCGTTTTATCAAGGTGTCATTTTTTTTTTATGGCTGTTTGTGTTTATTAAGATATTTTATAATTATTCCCTTATTTGGATAAAGATCCAGGACATTGAGAAATTAATGATATATGCGGGATGATTTTTAAAGCAAGTGACGGTATAACAAGTAGCGTGGCCAGGTGTCCCGCGTAAATCGGGGCTGATTTACGTGGGACACCTGGCAACACTAATAACAAGGTTTTAATGAAATATGCTTTAACCTCTTCCGTTCCGAAGCTAAAATAATTATACAAATGCCTATTCATTGGTTTTTTCCAAACAAAATGACATCGTAAATGACATAAAAAATAACTTTTCTGAAATGGATCCTTTAGGCGCTTAGTAATTTAGGTTCAGAAATATGTATCTAAAACTACAAACCCTCTTAAAACACCAATTTAATAACCATTAACCTAAATTAATGCAACCACAAATTTAAGAGCTTTACACAAGTAAATAATCTACAAATCCTCAAAATTTTTTATTGAAAAAGATTTAAGTTAAATACTTATAAAAATTTTTCACTTTCTTGATCATACTGTCTTTTGGGCATTTTTAAGCATTTTGCAAACTCAGAGGAAAATAACATTTATTTTATGTGGGAATCAGCTTAGAGGCTGCCATTTATTCGTTTGCTTTGAACGCAAAACACATTAAGCTATTAAGAAGTAATGTGAAAACGTAAAAAAATCGGACCTTTTAGTTTTTATAAGGAAAAGAACAGAGGTCCAGGGACCGAAGAGGTTAAAGAATACTTTTTTCAAAATTATCTGCAATCATGATCTTAAATTAAAAAAAATATATACATTAACGTAATATTTACCTGAAGTATGAAATATTATTACCACTTGTACTACTCTTTAACCATACTACTCAAGATCTGATTTTTTACAGTCAATTAATGAAAATAATTACACCATCGAATGACTGACTGACTCACAAGTAAAATAATGAAATACTAAATACATGACGCTGCATGAATTTGTTTTGATTTGTATTCTCTGGCGCCGTCTACCCTTTGTGAATTCTGCTGAGCTGATTTCAGCATAAGGCTTTTCTTTGAAAAGAAAAAAAAGCATGAAATTGTTTTAGCTACAATATATTATGTCTTAGTTTAAATTTAATTCATGTTCCATAATAAAGATTGTGAACTCTTCGATTATTACTTGGCTGTAATTATATGAAATGTGCTCTGTATTTTTATTCAAAAATAAGAAAAAAAAATTACCATTTTTTTTTTTGGCAAATATAATGGTAAAGGATTATATGTTCAATATATGCCAGGCAAATGCCGCCCTTTATGCTTGCGCCCTGAGGCGGCCGCCTAGCCTGCCTCATGCCTGGCGCCGGCCCTGCTCCCCCCAAAAAACTTCCGAGAATGCTGTTACACTTGTCAAATTTACAAACTTAGTTGGAAAATTTGTTTATAACTTTAATAAAAACTATAATACACTCTCTGTTTCTGATCACTTGGCAAAAGTTGCATACAAATCAAATTGGGAATATTATTAAACATTTTACAAATAAGAAGTATATTATATTTTCTAATTGTGGTAACTTGGCAAAATTATAAAACCAGCTGGCAAATACTGAAATTTGACTTTGCAATGTAAGGCTCCCCCCCCCCCACCTCCTGAATAAAAAGTCTTAGCGATGGACCTGAGACTGTAATTTAAACTTTTTTTTTATATATTTTTAAAGTTGTCTAATTTTTACTATTTCATCTCAGATGACCTCCCCCCCCCCCCCATTACCACTTTTTTTTTTTTTTTTTTACTTTAAATAATTCTGCCAAAATACTCTTCAAATTTAATTAGAACAAGTTTTATATATTACTAGGTAAATCTAAGAATTGATGAGTAATTTCAAAATATATGTACAAAGTTTAAAGCAATTTATTTTACCATTGTTGTACATATAGGAGAATAAAAAAACCAATATTGTAAACGGGAAACCAATAAAGTATTGGTATGTTTTTGAATTTAATATTTATATTTGTTGTCTCAGTCTTATAGCAAATTTTTGCAAAAATATTAATTTTCGCTATAAGTGGTAAAATATGGGTTAAAGAAGTGTAATCAGCTGTTCCGATTTCTGGGGGTCAGAAGATACGTCTTACGGAACAATTGCACACAGGACATCAAATGTCCAGAATTTTTACAGTGCACTTCTTTGAAATTTTTTGCACATGTAAATTCTATTCTTAATCTGTGCTAAATTTTTTAAATATTAAAAATTGTAAGGAAAATAAATAAAAATCTTTGTTTTTCAAAGATCTGTTATGTATGAGTTTTATTGTGGAATTTTTATGAGATTGTTTTCAATTGACAAACAGGATTTTTATTTTATACATATTTTTTTCAAAGTGACAAAACTGACAGTTTTGAATGCAGACATTTTTCTCCGGGGAAGGGGGGGGGGGGAAGGAATTTCTGTGACACTAGGGGGAAAAGTTGCCCAGGCCATCCCCTGAATTCAACACTGTTTTCAACTGCAATCATAACAATCTTTTTATGTCGCCGAAATGAGTGTTATATTGCTAGATGTGACAATTCAAGCTTTCTTTTACTATCTTCATAGACCTTCCCAAACTGTAGTAGCAGCTGTAACTAAAGAAAAAGAAATTGCTGGAATCTGAAGAAATATGCTATTTGATCAACGTTCAAACGCTTGGCGTGCTTTTCAGAATCGCGCCAAACTCGGGGAATCCCCTAGATTTCAAGGCGAGCGAATCTAATTGGCGAATTCTGGTGTTCCAAATTACTTTCAACCTTCGAAAAGGAATAACATGTTATCTCGTAACACATTTAGAAAGGTGAAGAAAGAAGCCACCACCACTCTCTCTCTCTCTCTCTCTCTCTTTTTTTTTTACTGAAATGCAGGTAGGCATTAGTAGCATAGTGAACTTAAATAACAAAAAAGGGGTATAAAAGATGAAAAATATCACTTATGTTGTGAAAAATTTGTTTAGAAAATCAAGAGACTCCATGAAAAAATGTAATATGAAAAGTTAAATTCTAAGTAAAAGTGTAGAAGATATAAAGGTTTGTAAACGCCAAATATCTTTCAAAAAATACTGTCAAAGTTGGTGTTTTGAACAGAATTTTCGGACGGGACAGCGAAAGAAAGGGGATATACCTGAAAAAAATAGCTTATAATTCGATAAGTAATTTATTTATCAAAAAATGTAAAACGCAATTCGATTCCAAATCTGTTCGTCAGGCCTCCCAATTTTGAGCCTTTACGTTTAAAAATGAGATTCGCGTTTGTTGAGCAAGAAATTAGCCTAAAACAAGCAAGGGGAACATGCATGAGACTTAAAAATAAACACATGTAACCTTGCATGTATGGATTAAAGCATACAGACTTATAAATAAACACATGCAATCTTACATGTATGGATTAAAGCACAAATACTTATAAATAAACACATGCAATAAAAACGCGTAAAATTGAATATAATATTGGCAATGCAGTAGTATAAAACAGTGGAGGGGATGGGAGCCTGGCACTTGATATCGTAAGATATATAGGGAGAAGGGGTTGCCGTTTGATATCGTTATTATTTTTGATCAAACCAAAGTTTTTTGTTGTTTCTTTACATCTTATATAGTCTTATCTATTTTTATGGAAATACAAAGTTATTATTAAAACCATTAAATGATTACAAAATCATTTAATTTCAACATGTGGAATACCTCAACGTTTATTTTTGTTCTTCTGCCATATGTTAATACAATTCGTTGTTAGAGAAACCAGGTTCGAAATGATATATGTTATATTTAATAGTCAAAAATGAGGAAGAATGTTACCCATCTGTTTTATTTATAAGTTCTGCTTACCAATACAAGAAAACAATATTACTGTTGAATGTATTATGTAACAAAAAGCTATTATAAAATACTTTTAAATAGCAAGTATTGCTTTAAAGTTTTATTTCATACAATATTACTTTATATTATATACAATAATATTTTATTAACTTCTCTTCATTTAAATCAGTAAAGTGTGCGAATAATAAATATACAACCATATCTGTATAGCATTGCAAAAGTATGAAAATACAGTTTCCCCTAGACAGTTTCAGGATGGTGCTGCACTCTGACCCTGCCTGCCCTTAGGTTTACAAAATATCACCCCTCTTACCCCTCATTAAAAAAAATTAGCTCCCTTATTGCCCCCACCTGAAAAAAGTGCTTTTACCCCTTTGTTTATTAAAAAAAATTACTCGCATAGTAAAAACTGACTCATTGCTGTCTTTAAAAATACTGTCTATTAAATATTAAAAAGTAGTATTAAAATCAAAAGAATGCCTTTAAAAATTTCAAGAAATGCCCTTAAGAATCCAAAACATGCCCTTCGGAATCCAAAACTGCCCTTTTCCCACGAGCAGCACCCTGCCCTTTTTTAAACCTGGGGGAAACTCTGAAAATAAAACGGAAGAAAAAAAATTATAAAAACTAGAGAACAGGAATTCTGCTTTTTCAGAATTTAGTGTCGCCCCCGGCATTTCCATTACTTTATTTTCTTCTGATGGCTTCTATTATTATGAAACAGGCATTATAAATGAAGTGTTAGGTGAAGATGAAAGAGCTGCCGTAAAAAGTTAGGACTCTGATTTTCTAGTCAGAATGGGAGAGGAAAAATGGCCATAATCCCTACCCCCCCCCCCCACCCTCCCCACCACCACCCCACCAATTCGGACCAGAAAATCAGAGTTCTAGCTCTTTACGTCTGCTCTTTTACCTGCACCTAACTCTTCATTTATAATGGTTGTTTCATAATAACAGAAGCTATCAGAAGAAAATAACTCGGTTAAGCGGAACTCTACTGCAGTACAAAACATATTTCAATTTTAAGACTTACAGCACATATTTTATTTTATGTAAAATGACGTCATTCGCATCCGCTTAAGAATTCCATATTTACGATCTACTCTTAAACATCTACAGTAAAGCATGCATAGCACATCACTATCGCGAAATAATGCATAAATGCAGCAAAAAGACGCCGTCATTCAAGAAAATCGACAAAAAAAAAAAAAAAATAAATAAATAAATAAATAAATAAATAAAACGGCTATCTAATGATTCATAGGTACTTAAAATTAAATATAAGTTTATAATAGCTCCATTGTTTTAACAGAAATCCTTCGTTTATATTTTTTTTTCAAAATAGCACGTATTTTAATTACACTTTCTTTCGATTGTTATGAGAAAATGGCAATAAAAATATATAATTACTATTTTAGAATTATTTACTTTACTTTCTACAGAAATGGAGTACTTCCGTTGCCAATATTAAGCAAATGGCTCTAAAAACTACAAAGAAATTAATATTTCAAAAATAAATGGAGATAGTTTTCAAGCAAAATGCATTTAAAAGAACTTTTTTTTTCCCAATACGACGGTATAAAAATCGAAAATGTGTGATGCTTAGAAATAAAAAAAAATGCTATAGAGTATTTATTGTACTGCTTTGTTTTACGGCTGGCTTCTGTAAGGTAACGTTATTTTTTGGAATACACAAAATAAGCTGGGAGAAAGAAATAGCATAGCGTAACGGTGGCTAATAAAAAGAACTTTTAGACAGATAACAATATCATTAGGAGGAGGGTTGTGGCCGAGGAATGATAACGTATGATATCGTAAGGGAGGGAGAGGAATTCTAAAATTGATGAAAAGTTGATAACGTTATATACGTGTAGCTCCTAATGAGACATGGGACCTACAGAACGAGTAGATTTTTTAATAAAATACATCAGTTAAGACTCCTGTCCCTGCCGGCGAAGACACTCACGAGCTAATGTTAATCCTATGGGGAGGGATTTTTCTAATATCTCGTTTGCATTTCGACATTTTTAAATAATTTTTTTTTGCATTGGATAGCCGAGGTCCGTCTCTACATCGCACCTATTTTACTTTTTCGATTTTGTTTCCAGATATTTTTTAGAATGACACTTTCATTTTCAGAACCGGTTTTGAAAGTGAAAGTAACTTTATAAAAAATATCTGCGACCAAAATCTAAAAAGTAAAAAAGATGCGATCTAGAGACGGACCCCGGCTATCCAATGAAAAAAAAAAAAAAATGTTTAAAAATGTCGAAAAGCAAACGAGATATTAGAAAAATCCCTCCCCATAGGATTAGCATTAGCTTGCGAGTGTCTTCCCCGGCAGGGACAATAGCCTTAACCCTCCGTCTACCAGACGGGTCCATTGGACCCGACAGGTACATACAAAATATTCATTCAAACCAGAAATTTCTTTAAAATAAACTAAGTATATAAACCAGACAAAAATAAGGTAAATAAATAAGTTAAATAGTTTTAAATAAAAATTCTGGTGTAGAACGTTTTATTAAAACTTGAATAAAATTCCCGGTAGATCTAGGGTTAAATGTTCAGGCTTTGGTCAATATGTAGTAGTACAAGCATCGCACTGTTGAATAAATTTCATCTCGTAAACGGACATTTCATTATTACCCTCTTTACATATAGAGAGTGATTTGAAATGGATTGCGCATTTAAAAAATTAAGTAACGAGTAAACGGCGACAACTATTGAAGTTGTTCTTGCAGCAGATAATTTTGTAATGCACTTCCCTGTTTTAGTTCTAAATATCACGTATAGAGTCTTGCACACTACAGGCTTGCATCGGATTGGATCATCCAGTTTTAACCCGACCCTTGGTTCGGGTTGTGTCTGGTTCACGCTATTAGCCCCCGGCACGGTATGTTATTTCTTTCTCCCAGCTATTTTGGGTCGCCTCCAAAAAATAACGTTACCTTTCAGAAGCCAGCCGTAAAACAAAGCAGTACTATTAAATACTCTATAGCAATTTTTTAAACTTCTAAACATCGCACATTTTCAATTTTTATATCGTCGTATTGGAAAAAAAAAAGTACTTTTAAATGCAATTTGTTTGAAAACTGCATCTTCATTTATTTTTGAAATATTAATTTTTTTGTAGTTTTTGGAGCCATTTGCTTAATATTGGCAACGGAAGTACTCCATTTCTGTTGAAAGTAAAGGAAAAATAGTTGTAAAATATTAATATTAATTATATAATTTTGTTGCCAATTTTTCATAACAACCGAAAGAAAATGTAATTAAAATACGTGCTATTTTGAAAAAAATATAAACGAAAGATTTCTGTTAAAATATGGAGCTATTATAAACTATATTTAATTTTAAGTATCTGCTTTCTGTAATGACGGCATCTTTTTGCTACATTTGTGCATTATTTCGAGACAGTGACGTCCTATGCCTACTTTACGGTAGATGTTTAAGAGTGGATCGTAAATGTGGAATTCTTAAGCGGAAGCGAATGACGTCATTTTACATAAAATACAAACGTGTGCTGTTTAAAATTGACATAGGTTTTGTACTATTTATATATACATTTTTTCCCCCCATCGGGGGCAACACTAATTTCTGAAAAAGCAGAATTCCTGTTTTCTAGTTGTTTTTTTTTCGTTTCGAGTCGGATTGATTTTAAATATTTCGTGTTCGAGTCGGTTTCGAATTGAGTTTTGTGATTATTTCTGGTCGGGCTCGGGTTGATCCGATTTTTCAAAAGAAAGTGCTGAATATGTTTTCAGTTGAAAAAATACGTGTAGTCCCTAATGAGACTGTACTGTAAAATTCGGAAGTGGTATTCCTCCCATATAAGCATAGTGAATTCTTTTCTGTTTAACTCTCCTATTACCAGGTTTTAATATTTTCTGAGGATTGTTAGTTTTACATGATTTCAACCAGAAATTTAATTTTATTACCGTAATTTCCAGTGTATAGTCCGCGGATCAACAATCGTGTTTCGACACAGAAATTTTTAAAAATAAAATGTAACTTATTAGATCACGGTAAATATTGGTCTTCAAATACTGAATAAAATGTCTGGGTCCAAACTGAATTGTTTGATCTGCGAGCTATACACCCGAAATTACGGTATATACAACATCTTCTTAGGAGGTGTCTATTTAATTTATGTATTAAGTATAAATTATTATTTTTTCTGGTTTGAAACTTTAAAAATTTCAAAGTAGAAAATAACTGGGGTCAAATATAAGACCCCAGTGATACTAGGAGAGTTAAGGCGTTTCTAAAATCCCTCTCAACGCGAAACTTTTTGACATATTTTCTAACTCGTTTTTAAATATAAAGGCATAATATTGAGGCGATTTGAATCGAAAGCTGTTTCTATATTTTTTAATTAATTACTTATCATGTTTTAAGCGATTTTTGTCACATGACAGCAAGTTTTTCCTCTTTCTGGAAGTGCCGCGTCGAAAATTCGGTTCAAAACGCCCACTTTGACAGTATTTAAGGCTGTTCTCTAACCCAAAAGGGCAACTTTATGGTATAAGTTTTAATTTATTTTCGAACGGAAATGCATGAAACTAGCAGATGTTGTTGTTCAGAAACTATGTAATCGAACTATTTATTCCCTTTTTTTTTTTTTTTTTTTTCAAACGTAATAGATCTTTCAGAAAATAGTGTCAAATTGGGCGTTTTGAACCGAATTTCCGTGCGAAGGAAGAATAACCACTCAAGGAAGGGTGAAAAACGTCTTTTTCAAGTGATCTAATCGCTTATAATAGAATAGGTAATTCATTTATGAAAAAATCGAAAACACAGTTCGATTCCAAATCGCTTTCATAGTTAGGCCTTCCAATTTTATATCTTTCCGTTAAAAAATGAATTGGTAAATGTGTCAAAACGTTTTGCTGTTGTTGAGCAGAGCAATTGAGAACAGCCTTAAAGAAAAATATTCTGCCTTAACGGCCTACTTCAGTCAAGCGAAAAGACCCGTTCGCTAATGCTATTCCTATGGAAGAAATTTATAAAGATATCTCGGTTGCATTTCAATATTTTTAGATGATTTTTTCTTTTTTTTTTTTTGCAGTGGCTATTCTGAGGTCAATCTATAACAAGTTGGAAATTGCTCGTCAAACGTGGCAAATGAGGTGCGTTCGTACTATAACTAGTTTTATAATTATTTTTTGCACCCCATATTGTACTGAATGTGTATTTATTTGCAATTCATAAGTGCATAGTCTGTAACATCATTAAAATGCACTTGCAATAATTTTTTCACATTCCCCTTAATGTAACGGAAAACTTTTGACTGTCCCTGTAATTAAGCTATACATCCGATTTTCATGAAATTTGAAATGGCTCGACAAAATTTTGCAGCAATTATATATTTAAAATTTCAGCCCATTCGGATAGCTGTAACATCATTAAAATGCACTTGCAATAATTTTTCCCATTGGCTTTAATGTAAAGAAAAACTTTTGACTGTCCCTGTAATTAAACTATACATCCGATTTTCATAAAATTTGAAATGGCTCGACAAAATGTCGCAATAATTATATGTTTAAAATTTGAGACCATTCGGAAAGCTTTAACATCATTAAAATGCACGTGCAATAATTTTTCCCATTGGCCGTAATGTAAAGAAAAACTTTTGACTGTCCCTGTAATTTAACTATACATCCGATTTTCATAAAATTTGAAATGGCTCGACAAAATTTTACAACAATCATATATTTAAAATTTCAGACCATTCGGTTGGATAGTTTTTGCTCTATTATATGCGGACGGACGGACAGACAGGCGGACTGAACGACGACTATAGGTGCTACGTATTTATATAATTACGAACGCACCTAAAAAGGCCGTTTTTTACTTTTTCGATTTTCATTGAGGATTTTTTTCAAGAGGATGCTTTCATTTTACGAACCGGTTCTGAAAATGAAAGTGTCCTGATTGAAAATACTTGTATACGAAATTGAAAAAGTAGAAAACGTCCTGCATACAGATCGACCTCAGCTATCCACTGCAAACAAAATCATCTAAAAATAGTGAAATGCGACCGAGATATCTTTATAAATTTCTTCCATATGAATAGCATTAGCGAACGGGTCTTTTCGCGAGACTGAAGTAAGGCCTTAACCGAAAATTGGAAAGCGCCTTTCGATTTCATTGTTTCTGAATAACAACCTTTGCCAATTTCATGCGTTTACAAACAAAAATGAATTCAGAAAGGTATCGGAAAGTATCTCCTTGGGATTTGAGAACAGCCTTAAAAGACGTTTCTGTTACAAGCAAATTCCGTTTTCGCAGATTTTTCTGTAATACAGTTTCTGATTAAACGGACAAATTTGAAAAATACCAGTAATAATTGATTAATAATAAATCACGGCGATAACACTACATAAAAGTTGAATTTGTTTAACCCTTTGAGGGGCAGTGGGATATATTATATCATATCTAATTTTAATCAAGATTTGCACCAGAGACTTTTAATTAAATTTCACTTTAACAACTTTGGTGGACAAAAAGTTGACAAATTGCTTTTCCCTATTATAAACAAAATGTTTCGAAAATTTCGGTGCGAATTCAAGATCACAGAAACGCAATTACTTGCCCCTGAAAGGTCTAAGAAAGAATATCCCGTGACATTAAAACTGCATGCAAATTTTTAATTAGGTGTTTACCAAAAGATGACAGCACCAAAGGATTTACAAAACTGTAGTTAGAGCAAATGCCGAAAGATAGCAGCACTACAGGATTTAAAAAAATATATATAGTTAGAACAGTAGCCAAAAGATGGCAGCACTATGGAATTTGTAAATAATGAGATTTTCAAAGGGAAAATCTGGATAATTTCGCTCCGTTCTCACACTGACATTTGCGAAACTAAGTTTCATTTTTATTCCCAACCAGGGCTCGAAATGTACCGGAGCAAACCAGAACGATGTTCCGGTTCGTGATATTGTGACAAATATTGTTCCGGTTCGTGAAAGTATGGAAAATATTGTTCCGGTTCGTGGAATTATTAAAAAATATTATTATACAGTAAACTCTGTCTAAGGCAAGTCGATCAGAACCGAGGAAATTTTCCGTAGTAGACAATATTTCGCCTTAGACAAATTTTACTCTATGTCCAGTGGCGCATCCAGGATTACACTTTGGAAGGGGCTAGCCTATTTTAGAGGCCTATATGTGATAGATCTGGCCCGGCCCAGCTGCCGAGCTCTTTCTTTCATTTCATTTGAAAGGACGTGCCGGATCAGGTCCTGACTTGCATTTTTTCTGCTGATTTGAACAGAGTCGTGACGAACCAGAGAAGCCAGAGGAAGCTACGAAACTTTTGGTGGAGCTAATTCTGAATGCTTTTAACATGTTAAATAAGGAAATACTGTGCAAAAATATAACATAGTTTTTGCGATATTTTGGTCTGTTTCTGTATTTGGATAATTTTAAAGTGTGTTTGCAATCAAACGATTTAAAGTTTTATTATTAAATTATCAAATTATTATAAAAATTAAAGAGGGCAACAGGGTCTTAATTTTTTATTTAAGTAAATTTTAAACATGCTAATATTTCGAATTTCATAATAAAATTTATAAAAGAGAAAAAATTGTGTGACAAAATTAATATCTTTTCAAAAATTCTGATTTTTTAAGGACCTATTAAAAATAACAATAATATTCTTTCATAAAAAATATATATCTAATCTAGTCTGGGAAGGGCTTCAGCCCCCTTAGCTCCCCCCGTGGGTGCGCCAATGTCTATGTCTATATATTCGCAGGGACTTGAAAATCTTACCGAGTTAGACAAATTTCCGTCTTATACAGAGTCCGCCTTACAGAGAGTTTACTGTAGTTTCATAGATATAGCTTCTATGCTCTCTGTAACGTTTTTTCTAATTATTTAAAATCTTGAATGCATTTTTTAAAATTGGTTTTTCTGCGGTTAAATATAAATTTGCTATACAGTAAAGTCCCGATTATCCGAGTTAATAGGGGCCAAGTTCACCTCGGATAAGGAAAAAACCCGTATAAACCGAATTTACACAAATTGTCACCCACTAAGGAGATTAAATATAAATTTTCACTTAATTCGATCCTTTTTATGTAACATTTCATTGATGTAATTTCCGTTACTTTTAAGAAATACCGGAAATGAAATTGTTTTTTTCAATCGAACTTATACCTTTGGAGTGGATCATTTTCTTCTGATGGACTAATGGCTTCCATTAGGATGTAACAGCCATTACAAATGAAGTGTTAGTTGAAGATGAAAGAGTAGCCGTAAAAAGTTAGAACTCTGATTTTCTTCTGGTCAGAATGGGGAAAAAAAAATTATGGCCATTTTTTTAAAATAAAAAAAATAAAATAAAATAAATTTAAAATGTTATATATAAAAATATTATAAATAAATATAAAAATATAAATATAAAAATAAATATAAAAATATTATATATAAAAAAATAATTTTTTTTTTTTTATAAAAACAATTATGGCCAATTTTTTCCCCCCCATTCTGACCAGAAAATCAGAGTTCTAACTTTTACGACTGCTCTTTCATCTTCACCTAACACTTCATTTATAATGGCTGTTTCATCATAATGGAAGCCATCAGTCCATCAGAAGAAAATAACTCGGTTAACGCGGAAACTCGGTTAAGCGGACTCGGATAATCGGGACTTTACTGTACTTAAGAAAAAAAAAAAAAAATTAGTCGACAATAATTTTGAAATATCGTTCCGGTTCGTGGATTTTTCCATTTCGAGCCTTGTCCCCAATAGTTTTGGGTTGAAAATGAAAATGATAAATGAATCTCAATTCAAAAGAAATTCTCAATCACTTTTACAAATAAAATGTATTACTTACAGAGAAAGATTTAACTTCAGTTGTCTTTCCCAAAGACTAAAAAGAAAATAATAGTATACGATTTATTTTAGTAATTCAGTATAAAAAGAAATTCTGTTCATAATTCAGTATATAGTTACAATAATAAAAACTATTAAATTAGACAGATAAATGAAGGTCGCAAGAACGCAAGCGAAATCCTATGTAAAACAAGAGATATTGAAGTACCCATTTTTTCGTAGTCATATAGTTTTTTTAAGAAGACTATAGGGGGCTCGGCCCCCTACGAGCTACGCTCGCCAACCCCCGTCCAGACACTGTAGTCTCTAAATGCACGCTAATTTGATCGGCTTTAAAAAGATTTCGAAAGATTGAATTATAATTTAAAAAACAGTGGCGATCTCTCTATAAACGGATTTCTATTCATTTCTCTTTGATTGGGGAATTTTAACGCCAAATCCGTTGCAGTACTACTTGATTATCCCGTCGACCAATTTCGCCAATTTATATAAATCGCCAAACCACTCGCCAAATTATACAAATTGACATAATTTTTATTTTAAATAACGAAAAAACAAATAAATTAGTACAACATTAATAAAAATACAAATAAAACTTGATGACGTAGACACGTGTAACAGCATTTCAAAATAAGCTAATATAAAAGGAATTAAGTAAACAGAGTCTTTGTCTCCTGGTATTTTTTAACAAAGTGAAAAGAAAGTTCTTTTAAATGAGACATTTTAAATTAATCGTTTTTAATCTGACGTAATTTTGACCAAACTATTCTTTCTCTTTTTAATATTCACGTGAAAATACTTGTGTTAGAAATTAAATATTATTTGCGCTTTCCTAACAAAAATAGTTGAAAAGTATCCTCTCAAAATATCAAATAAATGTCTAGCGCAATTTCTAAATTTAAACCGTTTTGCAATATTATTTTGTGTTCATTTTATGTAATAACTGAAATGTGACGTAAATATGACGTAATTTCTCCTATTTAAGACTTCTAACACATGTTAATAAATTTATTATTTTACAAATTCCTTTCTCTCTTAAAATTCACGTGTAATTATAGTTTTTATGACGTAATTTTTAATAAGTTCCTGCTTTTTGTACATAATTATTTAGTTCTAATTCAAAATGTTTTTTTCTGTCACGTGTAAATAAATTTTTAATTTATTTACACGTATAAATATATATATTTTTAAGCAAACATTATTGTTTCCGCTGTTTATACAGTTGGCAACAGTTTAAATTAATATCACTTTCTAAAATCTGTTAAAAATATCTCTAGAAATGCTGAAAATTTGAATTTAAAATAGAAATAAAACCTCAAAAATTAGTCAAAAAAAAAAAAATTAATGCAATCTGCACTCCGGCAAATTCTAACGCATAAAATTATCTAAAAATGATTAAATTCCTATGAATAGTTTTTGCTCCTATAAAACTTTTTTAGTGGAACGATTTTGTCCAACTTTAGCATTAAATATCTCTTAAAATAATTCTTCGATCTGAAAACTGTCTGCATTAGCGTGTTTATCAAACATTTCTGTATAATACTACCGATTTTTATATTTTTGTATGCATTATTTTTCTTAATATTAACGAAGAAAGACCTCCGGTCACAAAAAATTCAAAACCGGCGGCGGTGACAGCGGTAGTTACCTTTTTTTAGAATAGAGAGATTTTTGTATGCATTATTTTTCTTAATATTAACGAAGAAAGACTTCCGGTCACAAAAAATTCAAAACCGGCGGCGGTGACAGCGATAGTTACTTTTTTTTAGAATTGAGAGATAATATTGGCAGTAGCTAAGCTATGCACTAATCGTTAGGTAAGATATTACCAAAAAAAAAAAAAAAAAAAAAAAGCAATATAGTTGCAAGATTTCTCGAAAAAAAAAATTCTACTGAATATATAAATTAATGTTTCTAAAAAAGAATTAATTTTTTCCGGAAAGCAAAACGATTAAGATAATTAGTATAAAGTTCCCAATGCATGATAATCAGGGCCTGGCTAATGTAGGGGGATGCGGGGCAGTAGTCCCGGCACCCATTTTCAGGGGGGAGGGGCCGTGGGAATAATCAGCATTTTCATTATATGGTGTCAAATGGTTAAAATTGGCCAAGAGTGATCAAAATGTATATATTTTTAAACATTTAGAAAGGTGTGCAGTCCCTCTTTCCCTCTTTGCTTCCCGTACCCCCTCCACCCATGCAAAAAAAAAAAAAAAAAAAAAAAAAAAAAAAAAACTAGATCATTAGAAAACTAATGAATAAATTATTATAACAACTTCAATATACTATTTATTGCATTACATTATATCTATTGTATAAACAACATAGCTATTGTTTTCGTTTTCACGAGAAATTCTTTATTGATGTTTTTCTCGTAACGAGGCAAGTTATAACCATTAATTATGACCCATTATGGGCATTTTCTTTTAGACATCTTATAACACACGTGGATATGCAAAGAAAAAGTTTGTAAAACACTTCTTCTGTCAAACAAAATATCATTTTTCTACTATCATCCTTCTGGTATTTTCCCTTAAAGTTGTGATCTTCATTTTGTGATACCCTGTATACAGATGTGAATAGAATAGTACCTGGTACGAAATTTATGCATACATACAATAGGTATATCAAGTTTAGTACTAGCCACTTCCACATTATTCTTGAACAATTTCTATATATAGCTAGAAGAGGGCCCTCCAGAATGATGCTTTCGTCGGGCCCCAGATAACCTAAGTCGGGCCCTGATGATAGCCTAAGCAGGATTTGTAATTCAACATTTAATGATAACTCTACCCTTCAACTTGGGAAAATAAGGATTAATTTAGTATCTCCTTTAGATTGTTTTCTTTTCAAAACTGCACTTGTTAAAAAAAATAGAAATGTTTTAGTAAAAAAAAAAAAAAAAAAAAAAATTAAAAATGTTACGTTAATATGCCCAGTTTTTGATATGCTGTATCCAGTTTTCGATATGCTGTATCCAATGTTTGATATGCATTTTAATATATGCTAATTATCAGATATTTTCTTTCAAAATAACCTTTTAAAAAGTAAATAACCATTATATTTAGGTTACACAGTCAAATGGAACTTTAAGAAAAGATTATTTTCAGAAATATTGCTGTTTATTAACAATTCAAACAATTAATAGACATAAAAAGTCTATACGGTACTGTAGCCTACACATTCTCAGAATAAACTGTAAATTTATGAGCGTTTGCCCTTCAATTTTCACGGGCAACAGCCTTATTTGATGAAAAACGGTCTGATCCATTAAATAAACGGCCTTATCCCTTAGGCAATCCATATATTTTTAGAGTTCTAGCCCATCTGTTAGTAAAAAAAAAAAAAAAGGATCGGTAATTGGATATCGATTTTTTTTTTTTTTTTTTTTTTTACGGGTTATGACTGGAATCTCTGTTGCCGGCCTCTGTCCGTAATTTTACAGGGATATTTTTGTGTGTGCATATTCCTACAGGATTCCGCTATAGGGAAAAAAAGAAAGAAAAACACATTTAGACATTGTTTTGATAAGTTTTCATGCTACATGCAATATGTTCTGGTTTCTAATTTAATGACTAATTCGGAAAATATTTATACTCCGCAGTAAGTTGACTAGTTTGAAAATATCGGATATATATAAAAAATATATGATAGGTATGAAAATATCGAATATATATAAAAAATATATGATAGGCATCAAAATATCGGATATTTTTTATATTTACGAAACCCTGCGTTCAGGACAGTATTCCGTTATAGGCAAAAAAGAAAGAAAAAGACATTTAGATTATAGTTTTATTAAGTTGTCATGTTACATGCAGTATGTTTTAGTTTATAATTTAATGACTAATTCGGAAAATATTTATAATCAGCAGTAAGCTGGCTAGTTTAACTATATCGGATATATAAAAAACAAAAAAGAAAAATCATTTATAAAGTATAGATTACGAAACACTTTCCAACACTTCCAGAATTTTTTAATGAAACTTCGCTGTTTAATAAGTTAAAAAAATATATTTAAGTAGAAAATTTAAAAAAGGCATAATACATTTAAAACCAGATTTCAACAATTACCGTCCATAGCCAGAAAAATAGCCCAATTCTTTTGTGCAGCCCTGTATTTAATCAATAGATTTGAATACATTTTACATAGTATGCTAAAATTTAGTTTAGTATGAAAATGCATAATCGTTCAAAATTCATCTTCAGCAATTTCTACCAATATACGGAGACATACTTTAATCATTTAGTACATATTGCCAATAGTTTTTTATATGCGCCACATATTAAACTGAAATGTAATTCAGTATAAAACTACTGAAATCACATTTCCATACATTATAATCCCAAGAAGGCTGTGTATACTTCTTTGCGATGCTCTGTGTATAATTTTATTTATATTATACGAACATATCATAGTATACTAATATACAGTCGAACCTCGTTATCCCGACACTCTAATGACCAGAAAAAAGTGTCGTCATAAGCGGAGTGTCGCGGTAACCGGAGTTGGCGAAAATATGTTTATAATAAGCTGTATTTTTAATTAATTAATGACAATTTTAAATTCATTACTATTCTTGCAGTTTCAAGCAATAAAACGCTATTATTATTATTAAACAAAATAAACACAAAAACAAAACTAAAAATAATAAAAATCAGATTTATGGTGACTTTTTTTATTGTTACATGAAATAGTGATGAATTAAGATTTGCTTGTTCCTAGATGTGCTTCCTACAATTCTTTTTTCAATATTATACAATGAATTGTAATCAATATTCATTGTTCCAAAAATGGATGTTATATAATTTCTGATCGTTTCAATGCAACGCAATGCTTCGGTTTTAGTCTGATGAAAAACACCGTGTAACCACAATAAAGTACCGCCTGACCAGAACAAAAAGACCGCGAGTAGACTGAAACGTCTATCTGGAGCTTAAGTGGATCATTCATAGAGTGTGGGTTTATTTATTCAGATGAAAGATTGAAGTAAAATTTCTCATTTATCTCAATCGGTATTTTAGACACTTTTGTGAAAAGTTCGGCTAAGACATTTCTTACCGCTTAATTTCCGTGCTTATAAGACGGGTTATGAAAAATGGTCAATTTACCTAAACTGTCGGGATATCCGGAGTTGACAATTATTCAACGACGTAAAACCTGGAGTTTATTTACATTACAATCATATAAAGAAAATCGGGACTTTGTAAAACTGACGTGATAAGCGGAGTGACGTGAAAACCGGGTGTCCGGATAACAAGGTCCGACTGTAGTTCAACTTGAAAGCGCGTAACTTAGTTAAAAGCCGCCTTAAGCCATTCACGCTGATATTCCGCAGTGCTTACAATTTTTTTGTGTAGCCCTGTATATGATCTATAGAATTTACATACACCATTTAGTAAGCAAAAATTTTGTTAAACTTAAACATGCATATCGTAAATGAAATTGCACTTCCAGCAATTACTGCCAGTATAGACTGTACTTCAAAGAAAGTGCTGTATCCGAACCTTTTCTATGTCTCTGTAAATAAACGATAAATGTTATGCACATTATGTTATTCAACGCGTATTTTTTAGTAAATCTCTGTAATGTATATCAAATTCATTACATTTGAAATAGTGTAACAGAACTAAAATACGGTGCAAACAGTTTTTCCCCGTAGACCATTATATTATTCTTTTGTGTGGTCCTGTAAATGAATTATAAATGCTTTTCACCCCATATTCTACAGAATGAATGTTTTAGTGCTCTTCATAAATGCATATCAATTTCAGTATGTTTTAAATGGTCTGACATTATTAAAATGAACTTGAAACCATTTTTTCCCATTGACCGTAATGTAACGAAATACTTTTGATCGTCCATGTAAATGCATTACAGAAGCTACACACTTCATTTTAAATACCGATCGTGCTATAATAAAGGTCAATAACATACAAAAAATTCAGGCCGATCCGAGTATATTTACGACAGTTATAGCTCGGACAGACCGACAGACAAACCAAAGTCATAAGCACTTTTCAACTATGTTCGAAAGAGTTAAAAGTATCGGATATTTTTGATGTTTTCGAAGATATCATGATATTTACGAACCCTGCGATCAGGACAGAATTCAGTTATAGACAAAAAAAAAAAGAAAGAAAGAAAGAAAGAAAGAAAAACGCATTTAGGGTATTGTTTTATTAAGTTTTCATGTTACATGCAATATGTTTTACTTTCTAATTTAATGACTAATTCGGAAAATATTTATAATCAGCAGCAAGCTGACTTGTTTGAAAATATCAGACATATACACTGCTCAAAACAGTTAAAGGATATTTGAAGTTTTATATAAAATAAAGATATAAACGAAATTTTTTTTGCCGAAAATAGAAGAAGAGAATCACAAATGCAAATTTTTCTGGTTTTCAAACTGTGGAGTATGCAAATTTTGAGTTCGACGTCAAAAACGTCGCTTCAGCGGCAGCGAATGAAATTTGACTTTCAACTGGATAAAAGAGAATGAAGACAAGGATGATCGGCATTCAGTGATTGCTTTGTTTCGATGAGTACGATGTCTCAGCGAAGTCATTTGATAGATTCAGAAGCTTTGAGAATTGTTGGTAGGTTAGAAGGGGGCCAAACTCAAGCCGAAGTAGCGCAAGCCATTGGAGTGTCACAAAGTGTCATTTCCAGGATCTGGAACCGTTTTTTGGAGAGTGGATGTGCAGGCCTAAGACCAGGGCAAGGTCGTAGACGGGCAACAACGCCCAATGAAGATCGGTATTTAGCGTTAACAGCTCGGAGACACCGAACCATGAACGCTACTCTTCTCCAACAACACCTTCGCTCGGCTACAGGCACCACGATTTCAACTCAGAATGTCCGAAACCGGCTCCATGCTGTAGGTCTGTATGCTCGCCGACCGATGGTATGTGTTAGATTAACATCAAGGCATCGTCGCGACCGCAGGGAGTGGGCAACCGAACATGTCAACTGGAGGAGAAATGAATGGAGCAATATTCTGTTTTCTGACGAGTCCCGTTTTTCTGTGCATCCGGATAATAGGCGTATTTTCATCTGGAGGGACCGTGGCAGTAGGAATAATCCTGCGTTCGTGCACGAAAGTGTCAGATTTGGCAGTGGAGGACTGTTGGTGTATGGTGGCATCTCCATTGACGGGCGCACTGATCTCTACATCATTCGAGATGGAGCTCTGACTGGTCGCCGATATAGGGATGAGATCCTCAGACCTATTGTAGTCCCTTACGCTGCAGCAATCGGAGATAACTTCATTTTAATGGACGATAACTGCAGGCCACATCGTGCAAACCTGGTGGAGGATTTCCTTTTCGAGGAAGGAATCGTTCGAATGGAATGGCCAGCGTGTTCTCCAGACATGAATCCAATCGAGCACGTTTGGGACGCTCTAGGAAGACGAGTTTCTGGCCGCCAACAACCCCCACAAACTCTCCAAGAACTGGAAAGAGCTCTTCTGGAAGAGTGGGGCAGAATACCCCAACTCGTCATTAATAGCCTCATTGAGTGCATGCCTCAAAGGTGTTCAACGTGGCTGGCCGCCCGTGGAAACCATACCCCCTACTGAAAATGATTTTCTTTGAAGAAAACACCTTTTCTTATTCTTTTTTTCTCGCATGCACAAATTGTGTTTTTTTCCTTTAGTACACAAATGCGCAATAAAATGCATTTTTTTCTGCCAAACGTGTAATTTATTCTCATATAACCTACTATGTCTGTCGACAATGTATCAATCAGCTAAACAGTTTACCAGATACAAAATCCACCTAAAACTGCAATATCCTTTAATTGTTTTGAGCAGTGTATTAAAAAATATCGGATATATGGAGCATTCTCACAATCTTTTGACTTTCAGGAATAAAAATCTGATGAAATTAAACTTGCTAAAATAACATTTTAAACTTATTGCCTTAATGATTCAAAATAAAGAAAAAAAATGGTCAGCAGCGAAGATTTTTTTTATTTAACTCGGGTTTAAGTTAAACTTGCGAGTTTAATTTTCCTTACTATTTTACCACTATAACTTTTTATTTTCTTCTAAATTTTTACTTATAATGAATTTGCATAGTACTCACAGGACATTCAAATAAGAAATAATAACAATGTAGTATTTTTAGTACAAAATTTTGGTATAACATTGTCTTGAAGGGGTGTTAAAGAAGGGACGGTTAGGGGGAAAATGGTACGGTATAGGAAAAAAAGGGATGGTAAACATGGGACGGTAAGGAAAATTACCACATATTTTTAGGCAAATCATATTAAAAGACTAAGTGATAGCCACAATGCTCAATGATTTTTAGAAATAGTTATTTACATTGGATTAAATTAGAAATAAAAATAATTTACCTCAAGTGCAGGAATAAACCTTGGGGACGGTAAGACTACCAATAAAAACACGATGCTTGAAATTGATATTTAAATGCTGATTTAAATTCTGCAGTAAATTTCCTGTCAAAGAATTTGTCGGAGTTTCCTCTTAGTCCGCACAACTTCGAAGAAAATCCTTATTATTTATATGCTGCCACCACCGATATGATATCGGTCACGCACTGAGAAGATTGTTTAAATGAAAACCAACGCTTTCAATTAACTAAATTAACAGTTTATTTACACGCTATTTACACAACAACAAGACGCTATTTACACTTACAAACTCGGATATAGATGATCCGGTTCAACATTAAATTGAATACAGCAAATGCTGGCTGTGTACTGTTAAACTACATTAAATCAATCTCACTCTACACACGTTAAATTAGCTTTCCGGAGATCAATCTCGGTCTCCCAACACATGGGCTCTAAGCATAAGCTTTCCGAGCCTCTCTCAACCTTACGCACTCTCTCAGAGCCATCCAAGGAACACCCGTCCACCTTTCGCGCTACGCTCAAACTGACTATTCCAGCCTAAGAGACTGCCCTCCAGCAACCCCTTGCCCCTTCTCAATCTAACACCTCCGGAGTTTTCTACCTGGCTCCCATTGTCTCCCCATCTTCCACAGACATCTCAAAAAGTTGGGCACGCCCCTCTCAAACTATCTTATCCCCCTTCATACCATCTATACATTTTCACCGGCTTAGATCCAATTTTAGATAAGGAAAGACTGTTATTTTGAAATTTCAGTACACAGCCCATACAATATATAATATATTAAGACAAAAAAAAAAAAAAATAATGTAGAACCTCAGTTCTAATAGCAGATGTTTCTCAGAACCTGACAGAATTTTAGCAGTTCTTTCTCTAGCATACTTCTGGATGAGAAAAAAGTTGAAAAGAATTCTGTGGCTGCATCTGGAATGATTTTCTGGATAATTTTAGCAAAAAGGACGGTAAGGAATCTAAAACCCAGGGGCAGAGATTTAAAAAATAACGACAATCATAAAAATGTGTGCAGGTTAATTTTTTGCTACATATTTATATAAAACAATAGTCTCAGTTTCGGAAAAAAATTACATAGAATTACATTTATTGAAACAATTTTATACAGACAGCTCCAAATTTAAAAATCAGCATCAGGGACACCGGACGGTATAGGAATTTCCTGTTATAGTTGGACCCCGAACATCGTCCAAAATTTATTTATCTCGTTAATATTGTTATACAGTCATGCAGTGTAGGATGTTCCCCAATATATGAAATTAAAAAAAAAAAAAAAAAAAAAAAAAAAACCCACAAGAATATGTACTAAAATAAAAATTATTATTCAGGAACTTAAAAGTCAAAATATTGTGAGGATGCACATATATCAAAATATCGCATATTTTTAATATTTTCGAAAATATCATGATATTTACGAACCCTGCGAATATGATAGGGTTCCGTTGCAGCCAAAAAAAGAAAGAAACAGACATTTAGAATATTATTTTATTAAGTGTTCATATTACATGCAATATGTTTTTGTTTGTAATTTAATGAATAATTCGGAAAATATTTATAATCAGCAGTAAGTTGGCTAGTTTGAAAATATCGGATACATATAAAAAATATCGGATATTTTTGATATACTCGAAAATATCATGATATTTACGAACCCTGCATTTAAGACAAGGATTCTGTTATGAGCAAAAAAGTAAGAAAAATACACTTAGAATATTATTTTATTACGTTTTCGTGCTACATGCGATATGCTTTAGTTTCTAATTTAATGACTAATTCGAATATATTTATAATCAACAATAAGCTGGATAGTTTGAAAATACCAGATATATATAAAATATATATATATAGGATATATATCAAAATGTCGGATATTTTTGATATTTTCAAAAATATCATGATATTTACGAACCCTGTCAATATGACAAGATTCCGTTATAGACAAAAAAAGAGAGAAATAGGCATTTAGAGTATTGTTTTATTAAGTGTTCATGTTACATGCAATATGTTTTTGTTTCTAATTTAATGAATAATTCGGAAAATATTTATGATCAGCAGTAAGTTGGCTAATTTGAAAATATCGCACTCGAAAATATCATATTTATGAACCCTACATTTAAGACAAGGATTCTGTTATGAGCAAAAAAGAAAGAAAAACACACTTAGAATATTACTATATGAAGTTTTCGTGTTACATGCATTATGTTTTAGTTTCTAATTTAATGACTAATTCCGAAAATATTTATATAATCAACAGTAAGTTCACTCCAAAAAATAAATGTGTAAAAATTAATCACATTTACATCAGTATATGTGTAAATTTGTAAAATTACACGTTTGTCATAAACTTTACTGATGGAAACATAACCATTCTCAGATCAGCAGTAAATCACATAAACAGGAAATGGAAACATTAATCTTCACGAACAATAACATTTGCGAATCCTTATCAAAATAAATTAGACTGTAAATCATTAAATAATCATCGAACTGTTGAAATATCTAAATTATATTTATCCAAAGAGCACAGTAATAATCATATATCAAACCTGTTTATTCCTCCCACGCATGATGCAAGATACTCACGTGATTAATATAAAGAACTGAAAGAAAAAAACTTTATGACATTTTTATTATTATGATATTAGCTGTAAAATGTGTAACGTGTAAGATTTAAAATCGCTGCCATAGGATGCAGCGCAATTTGTACCATACAAACACAGTTTAATATAATGTTAAAATATAGTTTAAATGTAGTTTAATAATCACAGAAGCATCATTAGCTACAATTCAGAATGTGTCAAAATATAAATTAAACACAAATCTTTCTCTACATCTTAGAAGCTATATAAAACGCTGGAATAACCTATTAGGATTTACTGCGCCATACATCCCATCGAGGAATTGCTGCAGCGGAAATATAAAGGTAAGAAATTTACCTACAATATCTTACTGATTGATATTCTTAGATTGACCAGAATTAATTATTGTATATCTAAATGCCAGCGCGCGTGTCCTGCTGCACAAACAGAGGCGGCATTTTTTTGCCAACATATATTGATCATGTCGAGTGAAAAAGTCTGATATTTAGTATTAATAGAGAAAACTACTGCCCGTACAAGAGTGTACAGTAAAAAGAAAGTTATTGAACATATAGTAAATTAGTGCATTGAAACATTGTAACGAAATAAATATTGTGTATTTTTGATTGTATATATGAAATGTTGAGAATTGAATGAAAAATAAACATGTATAAGTTTTTATATGAGATAAAATAAAAGCAATTCCTCTTCGAAATATAAACTTAAATTACTAGTAAAAATGGCCGCATCAAGAGAAATCCAGTTGGTAGAAAAGCTTAATACAAGCAACTATAGTACAGGGAAATTTAAAACCGAAATGACATTAATTAAAGAATTATTCGAAGTAATTACCGACGATATGCCCACGCCGGTCACAACCGAATGGCAGAAGAAGGACAGAAAAGCCAGGGCCATAATTAATTTGGCAATCGACGACTCTCAAATCGTTCATGTTAAAGGGCTTAATACAGCCAGAGAAACTTGGACCGCCTTTAAAACGATACATGAAAGATCTAACTTATCGAGTAAATTATTTTTGTTAAGAAAACTTTATGGAGCCAAGCTCCCAGAAAACGGTAACTTAATCAAACACATAACGTACATTTTGGAAGTGATCGATAAATTGTCCGCAATCGGGGAAACAATTAGCGACTCGCATCTTTCAGCTTTATTACTGTGTTCGCTACATCCGAGTTATAATACTTTAATTACCGCCCTTGAATCGCGTAATGAAGACGATCTTGCACCACAATTTATTAAAAGTAAGTTAACAGACGAGTACAACAGAAGGCTTGAAAACACCAACCAGGCTGAAAATTCCACAAAAGCGTCTAAAATGCAAAAAAGATTTCCAAATGATAAGGTAAAAACAATGCACGTACTGTAAAATGAGGAATCAAACGTACAGAGCATGTTGTCATCTCAAAAATCGAAACACTCAACCAAATACACAAAAACAACAACAAACATACAAAAGTGAACATTACTCTTCATTGTTGTGTTATAAACAATCGGATAACTAGATAGGAAACACTGACCACGAATCAGTAGATAAGACAGATTATAGAACGGAAACAAAACCAGATCAAAGCAGCGACGCAGCCTTTCTAATAGACAAAGCAGGAAAACAAACCTGGATCATTGATTCTGGTTCATCCTCACATATCCTAAACAGTAAAGATAAGTTTACTAAATTAAATGACACAAAAAACAACCGTCATAATTGCCAACGGAAAAACACTAAACTCGCAAGGTACCGGAGAAACTACATTCACGACAAAGACATCCGATGGAGGCATAAAAAAATTACGTTGAAAGAAGTGTTATATGTACCTGAGCTAGAATCTAATTTAATTTCAGTCAGTAAAGCCACCACAAAGAATGGGTATAAATTATTATTTGATAAAGATAAATGCACGATATCCCAAAATGGGAAAATCTACTTGAAGGCAAAAATGGAAAATAACCTATACGAGGTTGAATTATTAGAAAATACAGAAAGCAATATAGTAAACATAGCGCATGAATGCAAAAATAAAGATTGCCTAGAACTTTGGCACAAACGCCTAGTGCATCGAAATTATAATTCCATAAAGGAAGTGGTTAAAGACGATTTAGCCTATGGCATAAAACTAAATAATAGCAATCATGGAACAACATGTGAAACTTGCATACAAACAAAAACAAGTGATGCTCTCTATCCCAAAACATCATATAAAAATAAAACAGGTAGCGTACTCGATCTAGTGCACACGGACGCATGCACAGCGATAGGAACCGCCACAATATGTGATAAAACAATATTTTAACTTTCATTGATGACTACTCTAGATTTACTGTAATATACTTATTAAAACATAAAGATGAAGTACAAGATAAACTAATCGACTATATAGCTAAGGTTCGAAGTAAGTTCGGGATATATCCGAAAGCAATAAGATCTTATTACGGGGCAGAGTACATAAATAGAGGGACAGAGGTTTATCTAAGAAAAAGGGGCATTCAACACCAATTAACAGTGCCATACTGCCCGAGCCAAAATGGCATTGCGGAAAGGAAATAGATCAATATTAGACATGACTAGAAGCCTACTAAGAGAAACAGATCTACCACAAAGATTTTGGGGAGAAGCAATTAACACCGCGAAACATCTACAAAATCGCTTACCAACAAGATCGACAAATAAAACCTCAACCCGATTTGAGCTATGGTTTAATCGCAAACCGAATTTGCACTATTTGCGAACATTCGGGTGCAAAGCTTACGTATACGTGAATAAACAACATCGAGGAAAATTGGACGATAGGGCTCAGGAAGGAATTTTTGTAGGATACGTCAACAACTCAAAAGGATATCGCGTGTACACTAAAAAAAAAATGTAATTGGCAGAACAGTGAAATTCATAGAAAATAGCAAAATTAACCTAAAAGAAAGTAAAGAGACAGAAAACTCACATGACGACAAAAATTACATTGAAACAGAGATAAACAACACGACCGAAGAACCAACCACGTCCAAACAGCCGACCAATGAACCAAGAAGATCTGAAAAATCGAACAGGGGATATCACCTGACAGATACGTCTGTTATGTAAAAAATAATGATATGGTAGAACCTACCTCTTGGGATGACATACAGAAAATTAATAACTCCACAGAAAAAGAAAATTGGCTTAAAGCCACACAAGCTGAAATCAATTCGCTGAAAAAACATAACACATGGGAATTAGTGGATCATCCACCTAACAAAAGGGTTATAAGTTGTAAGTGGACATTCAAAAAGAAATTAGACAGTTACGGGAACATTCAAAAATATAAAACACGTCTGGTAGACAAAGGCTATAATAAAAAATACGGGGAAAATTACGACGAGACTTTTGCCCCAGTAGTCTCACAAACAACAGTCAGAACATTTTTGGCAGCAGCCGCATATCATAAATTTAATGTTAGACATATTGATATTGATACAGCCTTTCTCTATGGTGAGCTAGAAGATGAAGTATATATGAAGCAGCCGGAAGGCTACATAGAGAAAAATTCAGAAAATAAAGTCTGCAAATTTAAAAAGTCAGTCTACGGACTCAAGCAGGCAGCCAGAACATGGCATAAACGAATCGAACAGTCTCTGAAAAAACTAAACTTCCAACAAAGCACAGTAGACTCGTGTCTAAACACGTGAAAAAAAAAAAAAAAAAAAAAAAAAAAAAAAAAAAAAAAAAGAGTTCCACTTATATACAGACGTGTGAAAATTATTAGAATAATTGTGAAATTTACAATAAAAACTTGTTATATTAAAGAAATATATAAAAATATTGATACATTTAATATTTAGTGTGCATCCTCTTGTTTTTTATTAAAGAAATGATAGCATACTTGTCTTGGCATACTTTGTATGAATTTTTGGCAATTAATTTGTATTTCGTTGTCATGATGCCAAATTTGGATGAGTGTTTCTATCAGGCTAGTCTTGTTTGTGATGTTGTATTTCTTTAATTTTTCCTTTACAATGGCCCAAAGGTTCTCTATGGGGCTCATATCTGGACTGTTTCCAGGCCATGGAAATGTTTTCTCTAATGAAATTAAAGAAATGTAACATCACAAACAAGAATGGTCTGATAGAAAAACTCATCCAAATTTGGTATAATGACAACGAAATACAAATTAATTGCCAAAAACTCATACAAAATATGCCAAGACGTATCGAATCTTTAATAAAAAACAAGAGGATGTACTTGTACACTAAATATTAAATGGGTCAATATTTTTAAATGTATTATTTCTTTAATATAACAAGATTTTAATGTAAATTTCGCAATTATTCTAATAATTTTCACACATCTGTAATTGTCTACGTGGATGACATCTTGATAGGTGGTGAAAATCAAACAATTGAAGCAATAATAAAAGCTTTAAAGCAAGAATATGAGTTAAAGGACCTTGGTGAAGTATCACACTATTTAGACATGGAGATAAGAAAAACACACAACGGGTACACATTGAATTAAAGATTAAAAATAGAAGAACTCGCAAGAAAATTTAACCTAGAAAATGCGAAACCAGTAAGCACTCCAATGGCTCCTGGTTTTTACAAATTAGAGGACGAAGAAAACTTATTGCCTAACAACACAAAATTCCTACAAGCCATCGGATCACTACTCTATACAACAACTGCTACACGCCCAGATATATCAGCCGCTGTGAACATCCTAAGTAGAAGGTGCGAAACTCCTCGTACAAAGGACTGGAACGCCGTGAAACGGGCAATCAGTTACTTGAACTATACCAAAGAATTAAACCTCACAATTAACATAGAGCACGAACCGACACTTATCGGATTCGCCAACGCCGACTGAGAGGGGACCCCAAAACAAGAAAATCGACCAGTGGGAACATATTGATGCTGTGAAACAGTCCAATAGACTGGTATACTAAAATACAAAACTGTATAGCTTTCTCATCGGCGGAAGCTGCATTTGTATCAGCTGCTAGTGCAGGCCAGGAAATTGCCTGGTTGATAAAATTTCTGTCCGACTTAGACCTACATAAATAATTACCTATAGTTCTCTACGATGATAATCAAATCTGTATAAAAATGGTGGAGAATGAAAAGTTCTCAAAACGTACCAAGCACATCGATTTGCGTTATCACGCCATAAAACAGATGAAAGAAGATCGTATATTAGATCTTCGTTACTGTCCGACTCAAGACATGATAGCCGATTATCTAACCAAACCACTGCCTAAAGCTCAATTGGTGAAACATAGAGAATCCATGCAACTACTACTATATCCATCTGAGGTAGTTAAGGAAGGGTGATGGTAATATAACCATCCTGAGATCAGCAGTAAATCACATAAATAGGAAATGGAAACATTAATCTTCATGAACAATAACATTATCGAATCCTTATCAAAATAAATTAGACTGTAAATCATTAAATAATTATCGAACTGTTGAGATGTCTAAATTATATTTATCCAAAGTGCACAGTATTAATCATATATTAAACCTGTTTATTCCTCCCACGCATGATGCAAGAGACTCACGTGATTAATATAAAGAACTGAAAGAAAAAACTTTGACTTTTTTATTATTATGATATTAGCTGTAAAATGTGTAACACGTAAGATTTAAAATCGCTGCCATAGGATGTTACAATTCAGAATGTGTCAAATTATAAATTAAACACAAATCTTTCTCTACAGCTTAGAAGCTATATAAAACGCTGGAATAACCTACTAGGATATATTGCGCCATACATGCAATCGAGGAATTGCTGCAGCGGAAATATAAAGGTAAGAAATTTACCTATAATATCTTATTGATTGATATTCTTAGATTGGCCAGAATTAATTAAATACTATATGATATCTAAATGTCAGTGCGCGTGTCCTGCTGCACAAACAGAGGAGGCATTTTTTTTGCCAACATTTACAAACTTGTCGTTGAAATTTACCTGTATATATATGTGTTTATTGGATTAATGAAAGTGCTTAATTTGTAATTTCTTGAAAAACACAAATAAGTGTGTAAGGGGTAGAAAATGTCACGGATTTACCCTAACTGGTGCTTGTTAATGTAAATTACAAAATTTTGCATATTACACAAATATCTCTGTATTTTGTATATTACACCAAAATATGTGAAAGAATATTACACAGGCATATGCGTAAGAACAGAATATTACAGTGAAGTATGCGTATGAATTTTACACAGCTATATGTGTAAGAACAGAATATTACACAGGCTTATGTGAACAATATTACGCAGAAATATGTGTAAGAGCAGAATATTGCACAGAAATATGTGTACTTATGTGAACACCATAAATATCGATACTTGAAAACTTGGCTTGTAATAGTAGCTGAATGGTCAAGTTAGTGAAGTCGCAGATAGTGATTTCAAATCCCGTTCCGGTAAGTATTGCTTGTTTACTGTAGATAGGATTAAATAAAAGAATAAAAGAATTTCTCCTCTTGATGTTTCTTTCAAAACTTGTGACAAAGAAACTTTTCTTTCAAAACTTGAAGTAATACCGGCGTCACGATTTCCGTGTTCTTCGAAACTTTATTTAACAGTGTATTTACCGGTAACAGTGTATTATTGTCCCAAAAATGACTGATGGATTTTAAAATTCAATAACTTACAAACGGTAACATATATTAAAAAAATTCCTGCAGGAGGGTTATGTATGATGTCAGGAGTTATTTTACATTGATTCTTGATTTTAATTTGAATTTCCAACAATAGATGCACTGTAAAAAAATTTCCGGAGGTTCCGGAAAAAAGTGGTGGCATTTAGATGCCACGGCTTTTTGCTGTTACGTTTCACCACAAAGTATTGAAACATTCCAATTTTTCAGAAACATTCCGTAATATATACTCCGAAAGCTTTCATAACAAAGTAGTGAAACATTCCAGTTTTTCAGAAACATTGCGTAATATATACTCCGAATCCTTTCATAACAGTTATGAAAGGTTTCGGAGTATATATTACGGAATGTTTCTGAAAATTTGAAATATTTCACTACTTTGTTGTGAAACGTAACAGCAAAAAGCCGTGCATCTTAATGCCACCACTTTTGTCCGGAACCCTCCGGAAAATTTTTTACAGTCAAGGTTAACAAACAATATAAGAGCATTATATTTGTTCATAAATGCAAGCTCGGTAGAAAAAAGGAATTTTTTCAATATAAAAAAAGCCATGTTAGGATACGTTAATTTATTACATAAGAAATGTGAAAAAATAAAAGGAAACACTATTTTCAGATCTACTCGTTTTTTCAACTTTAAATATGGCAAATAAATTTCAAATACCTTTTTAGGTGCGTCCGTAATTACATAAATACGCAGCACCTTTAATCGTCCTTCGTCACCTTTAATCGTCTGTCTGCCTGTCCGTCCGTCCGTCCGCATATAACAGAACAAAAACTACCCAACCGAATGGTCCGAAATTTTAAATATATAATTGTTGCAAAATTTTGTCGAGTCATTTAAAATTTTATGAAAATCGAATGTATAGTTTAATTACAGGGACAGTCAAAAGTTTTCGTTACATGACGGCCAGTGGGAAAAAATTATTTCAAGTGCAATTTAATAATATTACAGATTTTCGAACAAAATGAAATGGATGTGCACTAAAATATACATTCAGTACAATATGCGGTGCGAAAATATTTATGAAACTAGTTAGAGTACGAACGCACATGATTTGCCAAGTTTGACGTGCGCTTTCCAACTTGTTTATTTTAATTTCATATTGATAAACTATTATTTTTTTAATAATTCAACCTCTGGGAAACGTCTAAAAAAAAAAAAAAAAGATAACAATTTATTTTTTTTGCCTTGGATTTGCAGCTTTGCTACGGGCAGCAACTACAGGTGTGCGCCGGGTAAAATTCCTCGTCGGCGGCGGGGCGAGACAACGTGATTTTAAAATTTCTAAAACTGCTTATCACTATAGCTAATTAATATTAATAATTCAGTTTTTACATGCTATTAGCTTTCTTGGTTGCCTTTCTGAAGTAATAGTTTTAACATATTTTGTTTGATGTAATTCTCATACATCGTACAAAATTAAACTTTAGTGTTAGTTTTTAAATCTAACAATAGAATCAAGCTGAAAGCGCGTTAATTCTGAAAATATTTTTTTATTATCATGGAACATAATCGAAGCTGTACAACAAAAATATATTAATCGAAACTCATGACTAAAAATATAATACAAAAAAGTACCCAGTTAAACTGATGGCATTGAACTCACAGGCTATTCACACTAATTGTATATTATACTCTTATTTCAAAGAATAATGTCCCTTGAAAAATAAATAGCGGTATACCAAAGTTGAAGCATATCTGATAATTCTGCATGAAAAACCCATTTATCTAAGTTAAGGCGGGATTAGCCCCCCCCTCCCCGTACCCCATCTTTATATTTAACAATGAACCCCCAAAACTAATCAGGGAAGCACCTTATCAGAATGATCCTAGAAAAAAAAAATTGAAGCAAATCGGATATTTCTATGAAGAGTTATCGCGTTACGTACATACATACGTACGTACATACATACAGAACCTGCGGGCAAATGGCTTTGATAGCGTATGAGCTAAAAAGTATTTGCTAAAAATGAGCTCCGAGCACGGACTTGCGCGAGTAAATAAAGTGTAAAACTGTTAATTATATTTTTTAAAAATGCAAACACTATTTCTATTCCTTTATTAAAATCATAAGTTTTTAGAAAATATAAAAATTCTTTTTAATCAATTTTTTTCTGCTTTAATAATTTACATCCTTGCTAGAAGATTCGATAAGCAATACAAAAGATAAGTATAAAACGTGCAAAAACTACTTTTATGTGTTAATTTTTTTTCTCCAAATTTTACATAATAAAATGAGAGAAATAGTACATTACACTTATTTTACATATATCATATTTTATAAATAGGAAAGGCGGTACATTAAAAATTCTAAAATTATTTCAACTGCCCCTACGGCACAAATTTATTAAAATAATTTTGTTTGTAATTAACTAAACAAAAAAAAAGACAATAAATGGCTCTATCAATGGATAAGATTTTTGAAAACAATTTACATATAACATAGGCTTAATGATATATTTAAAGGACATATAATTAATTTATAAATTAAAGAAAGTACAAAAGCTGATTAATAAAATACATAAATTTTTGAAAGACACCAAAAGATGAACATGGACTTGATTTTATTACTCATTTAAAAAGTACATAAATAAATAAAAACATTTGTAGCATCTACTCTATAATTCCTAATGCATTAATTCTTTGAAGGGCACTGATATATGTCAAAATTACGATGTTTTACCACCAGTATTTTACTATAATAATTTTTACGTGTAAAATCTCCAAAATATAAAAGCAAAATTTTCTATTCGATTTTCTGCTTAATGAAAATTTGTGAATTTTTGGTATTTGCGCTGTGCAAACGGTACCCGTTAAAGGGTTAAAAAAGCTAAATTTCATGACGCAATAAAACCATTATAAAAACCATTTGTGGAATATTTAAATAAGCTTTATTTCATAAATTATTAAACATATAAATTTTTAACAGCATAATTAAATTTGATTATACTGCAATTTTGTGACAGTTTTTAAATAAAATATGATGTTTATCTTAAAAAATGAATTTCATAACGTTTTAAACTTATTAATACAAAGGTTTAAACTAGCTACTTACCTTATTGGTTGATATCCAAACAAAGAATGGCATTTATTCAGAATACATTTGTCTCTAAGTGCCTTGGCAGCTGTTTTTTATTATTCTTTACTTATCAAAATGGCTAATGGAAGATGAAACATGAAGTACGCATGTGCAGAAAGTAGTTTACGGAAAAATTGAAACCTCTCAAAAATATTACACGAATTATTGCCGTAATTGGCGTGGGACATAAAGAAATTCGAAATTCCGGTAAAATGTGCAAAAGGTTTCAGGATAATTTCCTGGAACGTTCCGAAATTTTTTTACAGTGTGGCGCTGATAGCAATAGGTGCTCAGTCCAGACATGTTCTTTTGGTACTTCAGGTTCCATTTTAATCTCCTTTTTTGGCATGGATGAAGAAAGAGGCCGAAAAATCGAGCCTGGATTTAGCGGTTATTGCTTGCAGCGCCATCTATCGATGCTATTTGTAACTAAAACTGAGAATCGCAGCATAAAAACTCCTGACATCTTACATAACACACCTACGAGAATTTTTTTTAATATCTGCCATCGTTTTCAAGTTATTGAATTTTAAAATCCATCAGCCATTTTTAGAACACCCGGTATTCAGATTATACATATTCTGTTCATATATTATGATGACTATACTATTTTAGGGCTTCAAAACAACTTTAACAGAGAATGGCATGAAGTAAATATAATTTCAGACGATCCTGTTCTTGTAAATTAAGGCTACACTATTTTGTGGTCTAAAAACAAATATACTGAAAAGAGAACAAACACAACAAGCACAAGTGTTTGTTCTTCATGCAAATTTGTTTTTCAACCGTAAAAATATTTAGTTCAAAATTTACATTCCAAACTATAAGGTTATGTATTATGTATACAAAATCCATCGTTTTTGTATATTACATAGATATATGTGTACTCATGTACAATTTACACGTTAAGCTGTGTATTTCTGAGTTATCTGATAACATTGTACACACTTAAGCCGCTTGATGCGCGACACAGGAAAATGTGTATTTTGAAATTGATACACCAGGGTGTGTATTTGGCAATTTACATGCCTTTTTACACATATAGACAAATTATTTTTGTATCATCAGTGTACCTGCTTTAATGTGTAAATTTACGCATTTAATTTTAGAGTGTAGAGACTGTTTTAAAGAAATTTTTACACTCGTTTACTTAACTCAATATAATTTTTGTATGTAAAGATGGAATTTTGCATTCGATTTTAATCCCACTTTCTGATTGGCTAGAATTATAAAAATTATGTACTAAGGTGTGTTTTCTATGACGATACAATATTTTAATATTTTTACAATTTAATTATTATTTAATTCATTCATTTTAAGGCATTTTCTAATTAGCTTACCACATGTGATCAATCGTCCAGTATTCCCTTAACGCGTGCAATTGTATGGGAGTTGAAAAACCAATGGATATAATGATGCGACAATAAAAGCTCGCTAAAATAGGCCAAAGCGCTGTGAAACTGCAACAATGAAACATTTTAAGGAGTTAAAATTAGAAAATAAATTATAAATGAAAAATCCAAAGTGTAATGTTTTTAAAAAAATGCGCTATTATCAATTAATAGTTAAAAAATAATTTACGATTATATATTGAGTAAATAATTTAGAAATCGTAAAAAGATAGCTTAAATAATGTTTCATTTTTCTTTCCTGTTTCCTTTCTTAAAATATAAACAAATTAAAAATTATATATTTTTTTAATAAATTCTTTTATTTGAGTTATCAAGTGTAAGAAAAACAACGAATTTTTCATAATCAAGTTCGTTGGCAAAGCTAAATTTATGTATTGACACCAGAATTTTTCGAGAAAAAATATGAAACAAGATGAACATTAAATGCTTATAAAAGAGTGTTTTAAAAAAACTATTTCTGGTTTTATGCTTATTTTTATCTCTCAGTCCAGCTTTTTGTGACAGTGAACTTGCCAATACCATTGCAGCCCCCCCTTTTTTTTGTTCACTTTGATAAGATCGGGGATTATTTTGAAGAAGTTTTCATTATTTCCTGTTATTCATAATCTTTTATTTATAGAAGCACTTTATACTCCACGATAAATTTTATCGTTGCTGGAGAAACCAAGCCTTTTATCTTTTGCTATAGTTGTGCAACTAAAATTACATTTATTTTATATCATTGAGCGATATCTTCTTGCAGTAAAACTGTAAAATGGATATCTATCAACGTATTTTTGTGAAAACGGAAAAATTTACTTTTACTGAACATATCGAAAATTTTTTCGTACATCTTCTTCACGGTATTTACACCAGCCCGACTTATTATAGCATGACTTCGGAGTGCAAATGGATTTTGATTATGAAGGTATTTAGTGACGAAATCATAATCAGTCTTCGACGACATGATTATAAAAGTCCGTATCAGTTGTTGATATATATTTGACTATCGGGGACTCTTTCGGTTTGAGTTCATTATATGCTTCTAAAGGATTATATTTCACACCTGATGTTGATGAAGACGCGGTATTACGCGTATCGATAAAAGAACTTCTTTATTGTTACTGCTTCCTTAATAGAGTGCGCTTTGTACCAAATGATAACATGACTGTGAAGTGTGACATAACAACATACACGACTTCGGGTGAACTGTATGGAAGCAAAGAGGATTTCAAGAAATATGTTAAAAGCTCGAATTATTTATTGACTAGAAGAAATTTGAAGCTGGTGTTTTCAAGTTTTCTTATAGTTCTAATTTGTATGTATAATATTTATTGTTTTGTCATCATTCCTGTACCGAGCGTTATGCTTTTCATCAGCAAATTCCATCTTTTGTCTAATAGTGAATTTAAATTTGTTGAGAGTTGCGTTACTATAATTTTGTTTCTAATTTGGTTCCATGTTGTCCTTCCAATAGTATGGGCTATCGAAATAACTGTATGGAAGAGAATAAATCCAGGCGGAGACAGGACATGTTACAAGTCTCCTTATAATTGTAGACAAGATCGTGAAGAACTGTACAATGGTATTGTTTATCATCGTACTGGAGGAAAATCAAGATTCATTCAAGATTCTAGTTTGTGAGCAAACAAATTAAAATACTCATGAAAGACCAAAAACCGAATTTTCCTAGTTTCTTGCAGCAATTTGTATTATCTTAGTGATTGTTGATAAGCTTGTGAAGAATTGCACAATGATATTATCCATTATCGTACCGGAGAAAGATAACGATTCATTGAAGATTCTAGTTTGAAAGCAAACAAATTAAAATACTCAAGCAAGACAAAAATCGACTTTTGCTAGTTTCTTGCATCGATTTTCCCCATTTTAGCTATTATAGATTAGTTTTTGAATGTACTGCCTTTCATCGAAGCGCCGTTTTTGAATAGTGAATTTAAACTTATTGAGAGTTGTGTTACTATAATTTTCTTTTTGTTATGGCTCCATTCTTTCGTTCCAATTCAAGGGGCTATCCTAAACGCTTTATGGAAGAGAATAAATCCAGGTGGAGGCAGAGCGTGTTATAAGTTTCTTATAATTGTAGACATACCCGTGAAGAACTATACAACGGTCTGAACGTCTGTTATCATACCGGAGAAATATTAAGATTTATTGAAGATTCTACTTGGCGGCTAAGCTAATTAAAGATGTCATGAAAGAAAAAAAAACTGAATTCTTGCAGCATTTTGAATTATTTTAACGGACTGTATTTGAATTATTTTATGGTCTGCTTTTTGAAAATGCGGTGTATCAAACGCACTTAACATTCTTTATCTAATAGTGAGTTTATATTTTTGGGGCAGAACCAAAGGAGATTTCAAGAGATGTGTTAAAAACTCGAATTATTTATTGACTAGAATTTTTTCTATTGCTCAGCTGTATATGTATGTTATTTGGTATATTGCCAGTAATAATATATTGAAAGTGATGCTTTTCATCGAACTAAAATTCCGACCTTCGCCGAAGAGCGAATTTAAATTTGTTGCGAATTGTGTTACTACTAGGTTGAGCAAAAAGTTCTGGGAAATTTGTGAAAGTTGTGTTGTTATGCGCAAATTAACAACAAAAACAGCAAAGACTATTCTTCAAAGTAGAGACCATCATAGTCCACTACTTTCTGCCACAGTTCTTCCAGATCCCGGATTTGTTGGACGTACCATGACGGCTCCTTGGAATCGAAAAACTCTTGACATGCTTCTTCAACTTCATTCGTTCAGAATCGTTAGACCTTTTCTCCAATACTGCCGTATCAACACACGCAAATCATACTGTTCAATAGGAATTTTGGAGCCGAAATTCCTGAACTCCTATAGATATACCATTGGTACTCCTATATACGATATAAATTCTCGTAACTATTAGATTAAAAATTTCCCAGAACTTTTTGCTCAACCTAATATAATTCTGTTCCTAATATTACTCCATGTTTTCGTTTCAATAGAAGGTGCAATCCTAAACGCTTTATGGAAGAGAATAAATCCAGGTGGAGACAAAACAAGTTACAAGTCTTCTTATAATTGTAGACAAGTTCGTGAAGAACTATACAACGGTATTGTGCATGAGAAAGATCAAGATTCTTTCAAGATTCTAGTTTGCGATCAAACAAATTAAAATACTCATGAAAGACCCAAGACTGAATTTTGCTAGTTTCTTGCAGCAACTTGCACTATTTTAGTGATTATGGGTTGTTTTGAGGTAGATTCCGTAAGAAATACTATCTTACATTCTCCCCTATGTTGGAATTTCCGAAAAACTTTTGCAGCAGAACTACGTCGATCATGACCCATAGAACCCAAAACTACCCGCAGTTCAAAACTTTATCTATCTATCTATCTACCTATATATATCCCTTTTTTATTGACACGATAACTTCCGTAATTCTGCACAAATCTCGTCCAAACTGATACATAAAATCAAAGGGCAGAAAATCTCGGACAAGTTCGTTAATGGACAAAATCAGACCAAGGGGGTGGAAATAGGGAAGGGTTTTGTGAAAACCGAAAACCCCATACCTTCTTAATGATAATACATATCAAATTAGTTTAAATTTATTATTACTTCTACGTAAAAAGTCAAAAATTTATGTATCACAAATTTTTGATAAAATTAAAAATGGGCTCAAGAGGCAAAAACAATAGGGTTTTAGGAAGAAAAAAATTCATAACTTCGTCATTTCTCAAGATATCAAATTCACTTACACTTATTATAAATCTTCTTAATATTATTTGCAACTTTTATATTGACAAGTTTTTGATAGGACCAACTGTTACAGCAAAAAGAAATTAAACACAAATCGGGGTTGAAGAAAAAATTACCGTATTAACAAGATTCTGATAAAACCATCTCTTACAGACAAATGAAATTAAAAACCCGTCAAAAGCGGCCAGATAAAATTGTTAAGCTGGGCTTATCTCTAATCTTGATTTAGTTTTTGTTGATGAAATTAGTACTTAACTTCGAAATCTACCACCGCCTGTAGGCCTAGCTGGCAGGGATTTTTTTTGAACGTTCAGTCTTTCACCGAGTGCGCTTAGAGCCCTTTTTCGAATAATGAATTTATACGTTTGGGGTGTTATGTTTGTGATTTTTTTTTTTCCTATTCAACAAATGATATATTACAATATAGGATAACAATATGTATCAAAAATAGTTTTACTCTTGCTAATAATATAACATATATTATATACAGTGAACTTTCGTTAGTGCGGATTTTCAAGGGAGGCTATTTTTTGTTCGCAGTTACCGAAGTTCGCATTAACCGATGTAAACATTTGAGTGATGCAAAATAATCCCTTTCGTTGAATAAATGGAATTCAGCTTTTTACAGAAATTAAACATGTTATCAATTTAATATTAAAATAAACAACTTTTTCTTTAATTTAAGGGGACACAGAGTACCTTGAAAATGGTCGAAATATCAATTTTTCTTTATTGGTTTAAAGTACAACTACATCTTTTATAAATATACTAGTGAAAAGGCAGGGTATGATTTAACGGAAACAGTTTGAGTTAATTTGGGCATGTGAAAAGACTACAGCCGCATATACCAAAGAAGGAAGAAAACAAATACAGTTTATGAATTAGCACAGAAAAAATTAAGCTTGCTCGCAGACGCAGAGATGCCTCAAAAATGAAAAATGAGGGGCTTGCATATAAGCTGGCTGTTTTTAAATTTTTATATTAAATGTATAGGACACTTAATCATGTTCTCACATGATATATATTATTAGCAAATAATATTTTACATAAATAATGACAACTTTCTAAAATGACAACTTCTTTAAAATGAGACAATTTTCTCATTTTAAAACTTTTGGTGATTAATGATTTTGAAACATTCCCTCACTTATTACATGTGACTAATTTAAATGCAAGTGTTTATATATACCTTAATTTATGTGTTTGATAAAATTGTGCATGAACTTCACACAAGTTTGAAGTTACAACATGTTAATTTCAAATGAAAATTTTAAACTGAATTTTTTTTCCATGTTTATATTTTCATAACTTATGCTTGTTCAACAAATGCTAAGACTTTTTACCTAATTCAGATAGAGGTTTGAAAATTTTTTTAACTTGTTATCCATGGTATATTTAATATTTCTGTGGATGGATTTAACATTCAAGTTTGTAGTTATTTTTTTTAAATATTTAAATTATGAGTTTGTTGAATTTCTTTGATTTTTTACTATACACGAGAGAAAAAAAATGCATATTAAATATAATATCTCATACATTTAAAATTCCATGCACAGTTTTATGTAGCAGTGTTATGTAGCTAAGGAATATTGAAAATTTTTTGAAGAAGAAATATTCATATTTAAAAATGTAGTAGTGATTTTAAAAAAGTAATTTTTTTATTCAAAGCAGTTAATTTTTTATTCAAATAAGTTAATTTTTTATTAAAAAAAGTTAATTTTTTTTTTATAAAAAAATTAAATTTTAGTAAATTACACTGCTCTACAAGATTAAAAAAAAAAATTATACTTGGTTTTTATAATATAATATAATGCCATCACAGATATTGCAGTATTATTCAAAATTGAAAAAATAGTTTAAAAGATACTGTGTCTCCTTAATAATTTTAGTTAAAAATAAAGTCGGTGACAATTTGAATGAATAAATTATCGTAGGATAAACAACATATGCAAAAAAATGCCCTTTTTTACATAACTTTAATTCAAGCAATTTCTCACTTTCCGCAGTGTTACTAGAACGAATTATTTTTCAACCACACCATTTTACAGTTTTGCGATAGTCTCGAAAATTTTGTCTGTTATTTCGAGGACGATGGCGATCTTCAAAATGCCGTGAAAGGATGATGATTTGAAGAAAAAAAAATATGTTTAAAAATAAATTAATAAATAAATAAATCCATGACATAAATAAAACCATCACCGAACAGCAATTAGCCATTTTCCAACCTCTCACGTTTTTTATTTTTGAAAGTTTCCTACTTCTTGATTATTGCCATTGTCAATTTCTTGATGCCTCAAAGAGCAACATTACACCAAACTTACTTTAGAAAAAATAATGTACAAAAGCAGATTCGATTATGCTCGGTCCGTTTGTGAAAAAATTGTCTGCATTAGTGAAGCGGTGAAAATCGCTCGGCGTCACGTCCACTCAAGAACTTTTGAATCCATTCCAAATGGGATGTTTCTGTTTATCCCCCTTATAGCTCGGACTTGGTTCCGAGTGATTTTCCTCCCTTTTTCACTCACATGAAGAAGTGGTTTCCGTCACAGCACTTCGAGGACGATGACAGTCTTCAAAATGCCGTGAAAGGATGATGATTTGAAGAAACAAAATATGTTTAAAAATAAATTAATAAATAAATAAAACCATGATCTCAGTTTAAATATTTCTTTCCTTTCCGTTTTTCTGTTTTAGTTAAATGATTTTTTGTTTTATGTTTTGAAGTCTTGAATAATTTCCATTGTTTTATACATAAAAGAAAACAGAACACAACTTTATAAAATGGAATGTTTTTATTAATACACAGTAATTAACGCAGTTTTTGCTTTTTTTACACAACTTTGCTATGCAGTTTAGGAACTCCGTGCATGAAATAAAATTTACAATCAAACAACATCATACTTTGTGATAATGCTTGCAAGAAATAATTAAACATTCTCTTGAAATTTATAAACTTCACAGAATCAGTTCACAACAACATAAATTATTGAGATTGCATAAAATATTTTAAAAATCAATAATCATTCATAAAAAAACTGGTCGAAATCGTAAAAATAAATAATTTTATGTCGATTTATTTTACATTTTACTGATTTATCAATGAATGAAGTATGAACAATTATTTATTTCTACATAAAAATTTTTAAGATATTTTTATTGTACAAATGACATAGTTTTCTGTAGTTTCATCTTAAAACTTACAGTTTTTAACAACAAATGTCTATGAAATATTATACATGCTATCACACACTGAGAATAAAATAGCACAGATTATATCAAGCTGTATAATATTAAATATTTTTAAATGTATTTTTATATCACACTATCTTGTTTTACACATATGTAATCATTCCATGGTTATTGTTCTTTTTGCATTGGTAAACATCAAATTTTTTATATTGCTTTAATGGACACTGTAAATTTTGACAATACAAATTTAACGTTGACTAACTTTAACAACAAAAATGAAATTTTAAATTACTGTGTATTAACATTTATGAAGCTTTGATATTTCAGCAATCATTTTTTTCCGATGCTGGTCGAAATATTTAACAATGACACAGCAAAGTGAGAGAAATTTAAAAGAAAATTTCTCATCGTCTTAAAAATATTTCAAAAAACAGATGTTGCCACTACTGATAGGACATATATTCTAAGCTATTTACATGTTTCAATGAAATAGTCTGGAAGCAACGTATGCCGAACACAGCAGAAGTAAAATTTTTATAAAAATAAAAGTAATGATTAAAAATTGTTTACCTTATTGAAATGCCTGAAAAGATAAACATTTTATTTGTTTTTCAACGTTCCATTTATTTTATTTACTCAGCAAAAGATAATAAAGTTGGCACCATTAAAAAGGAAAAATCGTCTGCGTTTTATTTCTAATAAATAATGTGTGGAAAAATGTTTGCATTTTTTTATTTGGAACATTCAAAAATGTTTTTATGAAATGAAAGACAGAAAAGATACAAATATCACATAATTTTTCTGTACCTAAATATTTAAGGAAAGATATTTTCCTTATTTCATAAGAACTTTTGTCTTGTATTAAGAAATAAGAAAAATATAATTTGTATCCTTTCCTCATAATTTGTTTTTATTCTTGTTTTAAAGTTTATATGTATATATATACTATATATATATATATTTGTTGAAACAGGTATTGTTTTCTCAAGAGCTATAATAGCAAATCACAGTTTATCATTTTAGGTAAAATCTATGAGCCTTATACGAGATTAATGTTCCACTAATAATTTGTGGGAAGCAGGCAGATTCCGCCTAATATATAAAATTGAAAGTCATGAACAAAATAACAATCACTGGCAAACTCTTGCGAAATCTAATTCCTTACATATCACTGCGCCATTTTGAGATTCAAAAATCATTGAATACTTTTTGAGCGCCTTGTCTTCCTATTGTATTCATTTTGTTTAAATCTACTAAAAGATAATTTCACAAAATGATGAAAAATGGTGAATTACTTTAACATTGCTTTGGATAACAGTGCCAAATAAAAACACAACAAAACAACACCAAAGATCACAAAATTTGATGGGAAAAATAGAAAACAAAATGATGCTATCATCTTATTTCTTAAAAGCGAAATAATCTCCTGTAGGATCCTCTATCCAGGGATAGTTTTGTGGGCATTCCAAACAAGTATGGAGTCGGATAGTTTCTCCAGGCAATTCCCTAGTTGTCAAAGGACAAGCGTTGGCAAAGGAACAGTACGCCTGGCCCTTGACATCACATTTTTCTTTCCAAGGTGCGAAATCCTTGATGCTTGACAGCTCTGTGGGTGACTGCATCCACTGTAAGACTTGGGTCATGGTGACGAAGTAGACATCGTTCTTTTCAAGTAAATCATCGATCCATTGTACCATGGCATCGAGGTAGTCTTGATTAAGTCTCAACCAACCAGCGTGAGAATAGATTCCTGTACAAAGAATGTCAATTATCAGTTATTATTGAATAAAGAAAGTACATAAAGTTATAAATACGAAACTTTTATTAGTAATTCCACAGTATACAGTGGACATTCCTTATAACGACCTTATCCTTTGCATAAAAAAAAACTCGTTATGATAAAAGGTTGCTATAGTGAAAAATTTAAGAATTTTTTTTCTTTTACATTCATTATGATAACAAGAGACGTTTTTGAAATTTATAAGCCCCGGTATGCTATTTCTTTCAGGCAACAATTATAGTGTCGTCCCTAGAAATAATGTTACGTTACACAGACCGCCGTAAAACGAAGCAGATTTACAATTGAACGGTTATATACTGATAATCTCTACTACAATTTTTTAACCTTCTAAGCATCGCACAATTTCAATTTTTACACCTTCCTATATTGAAAAAAAAATTTGAACTGCAATTTGTTTGAAAATTACATCTCAATTTATTTCTGAGATATTAATTTTTTTTTAGCTTTTAATGCCATTTCTGTAATGGTGGCAACTGAGGTACTCAGTTTCTGAAAAAATTAAAGGGAAAATAGTCAGAAAATAGTAGATTACCATATCTTTCTGTTGCAATTTCTCATAACGACTGAAAAAAAATTGTACTTACAATACGTGCTATTTTGAAAAAATATGAATGAATGATTTCTGATGAAACATGAAGCTATTATAAACTATATTTAATTTTAAGTATCCATATTAATGTTACAAACAAATGAAGGCATATGAGTCATTAGATAGCCGAATTTTTTTGTCGAGTTTACGATATCGCTTTTGGCTGGGTTGTGTATCATTCCGCGATAGTGACGTCCTATGCAAACTTTTCTATAGATGTTGTTTAAGACTGGATCGTAAAAGCGGAATTCTTCAGCGGATGCAAATGCCGTCATTTTATATAAAATAAAAGCGTGTATTTTAAGTCTTAAAACTGAAATATGTTTTGAAGAAGTGCGCCATTTTCGCCCCAGCGGCTTTGAAATTCTGCACAGGTTAAAATGCTTCACTTTTAAAAGTAACGCAATTGAAATCGCACTGATAAAATGCAAAGTTTTACAAAAATTTAGAGTGTTTTTAATGAAGAGCAGTGGCCTTTAGGTTAAAATAATGTTTGTTTGAGAGTTAGACTAACCAATATAAGAAGCATTTTTTTTATTGCAACTAATTTTGCAGGTTTATTATAAATTAATGAAACAGTCCCTTCTTAAACATTTTCCTTCGTAAAAATTCGACGAGTTCCACATCGTAATAATAATAATAATATATATTTCTTTTTCTTATCGGGGGCGGCACTAAATTCTGAAAAGCAGAATTTCTGCTTTTTTTTTCTTTTTTTGATCATATATTTTTTAAGTCATTTAAATTAACGGGGTACTTTTCTGTTGTAACAAGACCCTGCAAGATGCATGCTAATGCGATATTTATTTCAACTCTGACCATGCAAATGATTTTATTACAAACATTGCAGCACCCTATTTGTTGAACATGAATAATTTTTTTTAATTATTTAATCGTAACCACGCAAAACTTCCCAATTTGCTATTTTTCGAAACGAAAATAATTTTTATTTAGTTATAACTTACATTTTTTGCTGACGCTGGGATAGATTTTATCTTTTGTCCGTTACATGATGATGAGGAAGCTGGAATGAAATTGTTTCAGGGATATGGAAATGAAATGAAATGAAATTACACTCTCATGGAGAGGCAGCCGTTTAACAACTTGCTGCGCAACCCGAGAGTTTCTCGGGCAACATAAAAGTAGCATTAATTTGCGCAACCCAAGATTTCATCGGGATGCATTTTTTCCGTCTAATTAACCCTCCTTGATCATTCCCACCAGTAGTTTTTTATTGTAAAGTTTGCCTTATCTAATCGGAGCATTTTCCCGATTAAATCAGGCGAAAATTTTTGTTTTGAAAAACCGGTGACAAAAGAATGAAAATTCTTAAAATGCGCTCTTCGCGAAGGAATTAAATACGCAATTTTTGAAGCTATTTTGATAAAACAATTACGCAGCGAGAGGGTTAAGCATAGGACATTTCTCCACGAGGAGAAATGTTAATTGAAAATTCGTATTTTAGGTTGCAGATGTTGAATATCACATAAGAGATTAAAATAAAAGTACTGCAAAGTTAGTTTTTACAATATAAGTTCAGTATAACAACGTTTCTTAACACAAAAGAAAAAAAAAACACGCACAAAAACGCAAGAAAACTCTAAAAGTCGCTGAACAAATTCCGAATAAACTTTATTGAAATGATAACAAAATTTATTATATTAGACAAGAACATATAAGCCGGACTCATTTTACTAATCTGGTAAAATCGCAAGAAATCTCAAAAAAACACTATAAATCTCTTTAAATATCTCAACATTTCACTGTACGAATACAAAATAAACTTTACTGAAAAGAGGACAAAATTAACTATATTGGGCGAAAATTCTAAAACCGAATTTCTTTTATTAATGTGGAACAACAACAACAACAAAATCCCCGCTAAATATCGCATAATAAATCACTAAAAATTCAAAAATAGTAGTTGACAAAATTTAATACAGTGGTTTAAAACTTTGTAACAGAATTCCTATAACGAATTAAAAAAAATCGGCCCGAAACGCAAAAAATACTGAAAATCGCACTAAAAATAGCTAAAAAATCAAAAATCTCTGAGGGAAAATTTTTCTATATTAGGTTAACAATTTAAAACCGAAGAAACGAATCTAAAAAAAATCGCCGCCGAACATGAAAAAACGCTAAAAATCGCATTATAATTAAATTAAAATCGCTAAAAATTAAAGAATCGCAGAGAAGAAAATTTACTATAGTCGAATAAAATATTTTAACAGGAGTTCTTTCAAGGATGGGAAAAAAATAGGCGTTAAACGCAAAAAATAAAAATCAAATTAAAAATAGCAGAGGAAAAAATTTCTGCAACAGGTCAAAAGTTTGAAATCGAATTCCTTTAACCAATATAAAAAAGTCGCCGCAGAACACTGAAAAAATTCTAAAAATCGTATAAAAAATTTGCGAAAAAATAAAAAATCGCTATACGGATTCTGAATAAACTGTATTGAAATTAAGATAAAATTTACTTTATTGAGCTAAAAGATATAAATTGGATAAATAAAAATTTAAATAAAATAAAATCTAATTAAAAAATCCAAAAATGGGCTTTGATGTGCATAACTACATACATAGAAGTCCTGTCAAATTCTGTAGCTCTGCGTTTTAGTGGTCTCTTCAAAACACAGCGGACATACAGACTTCTTTCCTTATTATTATAATTGATATCACCGATAAGGTATTTAGTACTTAAGACTTTTCTCTAATTCAAAGGATATTAAATTATAAACAGAAGTTCTCTTATACGTCCATTAAAAATATTTCAAAAATATATATTCTAAAAACACACTCAAAATATATATTAAACATTTAATTGGTAAAAAGGACGTCAAATATTTGACGTCCTTTTTAGCAATTAAATGTTTAATATATATTTTGAGTGTGTTTTTAGAATATATATTTTTGAAATAATTCAAAGGAGCTAATTTCTGGCATATTTCTGAAATTATTTTTGATTGGAAACGTATGAAATTGGCAGGTGTTCTCATTTATAAACTATGTAATCGAAAGACATTTAGGTTATTTTAACAAAATTTTAAATCAGTCATAAATAGCAGGGCAGATTTTATTTTCCCACAAAAATATATAAAACAATAGTAAATGTCATAGATTTTATGCGAAACTGAAATTTTTATAAATATGACTGTATGTTTTGGTCCACATTCAAAAAGTTGTCGGGCAACATTGCGGCCTGCGAGCCGCATTTTGAGTTTGGCTCTTCTAAAAGTACAGCCCTCCCCCCCCCCCCCCCAAGAATTCCCTATTGTCCACACCAGAGTGGCAAAATGTCTGAATTCTACACTGGCTATAGTTCATGCAAAGCTGATAAAATGTATCAATAACACAATCCTGAAAATTTTATAATATTGATCCTATGATTGTGGAAAGACATTAATTTATATTATATAGCTGCCAACCTTCTGCTCCCCTCACCTAGTCAAATAATATTAAATCAGAAAATAAGTTAACGAAAATTTTCCTGGTTTTATGTGGTTTTGTCATTAGCTTTAATTAATAAAATTCTGGTTTCATTTGATTTGAAAAAATATCATAATTTCATCATAATAATGCTATAGCTGTCAACCTTCCGTTTCTCCCCCCTCCCCCCAAGTCAAATAATACTGAACCAGAAAATAATTTAAGGAAATTTTCCTTGTTCTATGCGGTTTTTCACTAGTTTTTATTAATAAAATTCTGGTGTCATTTGATTTGAAAAAACAATTTAAATAATAATTGGATCATAATACTTATACCTGCAAACCTTCCATTTTTCTTTTTCATTTCAACTAAAAATAGAAATTTTAAATAACAAATGTAAATTAAGAACTACATGGAAGCAGGAAACATTTCGTTAAGTATTTTTTATAGTTCAAATTATGTTTATTTGACTTAAATAATATAATAATAATAAACCAAGAAGCTTGTTAATTATGTAATACGAATTGGGATCGTTTGAAAGTCGTAGTATCAAAACTAGACATTTTCCCCACTTTTCCTACTGCCCATTAAAGTATGATCAGCATTGCACGATCAGTATCTCATGAACTACATTATATCAAAAAATTTTATATATAATTTGTTCGTGATCTTTTCACACCTAAAGTTGATCAAGAAGCGGGAGTAAGTGTAACCAGAAAAGAACTACGAGGACGGTTCGGAAAGAAACCTCCGTTTGGTTATGCATAAAAAACCTGCGTAGAAACTACAGTTTTTCGCTATTTTTTTTAAATAGTCGACAGTTAAATTTCAGCATTTGCCACAGTGCTTCAATAATTTACATAGTTCTTCTTTATAAAATTCGGTAGCTTGGGTACGTAGCCAGCCTTTCACGGCATTTTGAAGTTCGTCATCACACGCCCTGCGACGCAAGTCACTTCTTCACGTGAGTGAAGCAATAAAAATCACTCGGTGTCAAGTCCACTCAAGAACTCAAGAATCCATTCAAATGGCGCGTTTTTGAGCATCCCCCATATAGCCCGGACTTGGCACCGTGTGATTTTTATTTCTTCACTCACATGAAGAAGTACCTGCGTCGCAGCACTTTCGATGACTGCCTTCGGAATCCCGTAAAAGGCTGGTTTAAAAAGTATATATAATAAAATAAATAAATAAACAAGTAAATGTATTATAATCTAAGTTTAAATCTTTTTTTTTCGTCGCAATTTTTTGTTTTCTGTTTTGAATAATTTTCATTGTGTTATACATAAAAGAAAACAGAACACAACTCTATAAAATGGAATGTTTTTATTAATACACAGTAATTAGTGCAGTTTTTGCTTTTTTTACACAGCTTTGTTATGCAGTTTAGGAACTCCGTGCATAAAAAATGTACAATCAAACAATCAATCAACATCAATCTTTCTGATGATTTTTGTAAGAAGTAATTAAGCATTACCTTGAAATTTATAAACTTCACAGAATCAGTTCACAAGAATATAAATTATTGAGATTGTATAAAATATTTTAAAAATCAATAATCATTCATAAAAAACTGGTAAAAATCGTAAAAATAAATAATTTTATGTCGATTTATTTTGTATTTTACTGATTTACCAATTAATGAAGTATGAACAATTATTTATTTTTACATAAAAAAAAGAATATTTTTATTGTATAAATGACATAGTTTTTTGTAGTTTCATCTTAAAACTTGCAGTTTTTAACAACAAATGTCTATGAGATATTTTACATGATAACGGATACTGAGAATAAAACAGCACATATTATATGAAGCTATATAGTATTAAATATTTTTAAATGTACATTTATATCACACTATGTTGTTTTATACATATGTAATCATTCCATGGTTATTGATCTTTTTGCATTGGTAAACATCCAATTTTTTATACGGCTTTAATGGACACTGTGAATTTTGACAATACAAATTTAACGTTGACTGAACTTCAATAATAAAAATAAAATTTTAAATTACTGTGTATTAACATTTATGAAGTTTTGATATTTGTGCAATCGGTTTTTTTCCGATCCTGATTGAAATATTTAACAATGACACAGCAAAGTGAGAGAAACTTAGATGAAAATTTCTCATCGTCTTATAAATATTTCAAAAAACAGATGTTGCCACTACTGATAGGATACGTATTCTAAACAAAATTTTTTGTGTTTATCAATCGCTATTTACACGTTTCAATGAAATAGTTTGGAAGCAACGTATGTCGAACACTGCAGAAGTAAATTTTTTAGGAAAATAAATGTAATGTTTTAAATTGTTTATTTTAAAATGAAATGACTGAAATATAAACATTTCATTTGTTTTTCAAAGTTACATTTATTTTATTTACGCAGCAAAAGATGATCGAGTTGGCACCATTAAAACGAAAAATCGTATGTGTGTTATTTCTAATAATATGGTAAAAATTATTTGATAATTTGTGGAAACATGATTGTATTTTTTATTTCGAATAAATTTAATCTCAGAAATGTTTTCATGAAATGAAAGGTACAAAAGATACAAATATCACATAATTATTCTGTACCTAAAAATTTTATGAAACATATTTCTTCTCATTTCATAAAAACATTTGTCTTGTATTTAGAAATAAGAAAAATACATAATTTGTAACCGGAATTTCTTTCTCAAGAGCTATAATAGCAAATCTCTGAATAGCATTTTAAGTAAAATCTACGAGGATTATAAGAGATTAATGGTTCACTAATAATTTGTGGAAAACAGGCAGATTCCGCCTTACATAAAACGGGAAATTATTAACAGAATAACAATAACTTTCAAACTCTTGCGAAATTTAATTCTTTACATATCACTGCGCCATTTTTAGATTAAAAAAACTAAAGAAAAGCTTTCAATACTTTTTGAAAGCTTTATCTGCCTATCGCTATTAATTTTGTTTACATCTGTTGAAAGATAATTTCACAAATTGATGAATTACTTTAACGTTGCTTTGGATATCGGTGCCAAATAAAAACACAACAAAACAACACCAAAGATCACAAAATTTGATGGAAAAAATAGATAACAAATTGGTGCTATCATCTTATTTCTTAAAAGCGAAATAATCTCCTGTAGGATCCTCTATCCAGGGATAGTTTTGTGGGCATTCCATACAAGTATGGAGTCGGATAGTTTCTCCAGGCAACTCCCTGGTTGTCAAGGGACAAGCGTTGGGCAAGGAACAGTAGGCCTGGCCCTTGACGTCACACTTTTCTTTCCAGGGTGCGAAGTCCCTGATGCTTGATAATTCTGTGGGCGATTGCATCCACTGTAAGACTTGGGTCATGGTGACGAAGTAGACATCGTTCTTTCCAAGCACCTCATCCATCCATTGTACCATAGCATCGAGATAGTCTTGATTAAGTCTTAACCAACCAGCGTGGAAATAGAGACCTATGTAAAGAATGCCAAATATCAATTACTAGCAAACCGGCTTTGCTCGCATAAAAGTTGAAAATAGGAACTTTAAAAAGCTCACCGTTTTACTTAGGGGTCTCAGGACTCTTAAAGTTTCAAAATTTGCTGATTTTTTATTTTTTTAGATGTTAAACTCCTATCTTTTCTGAACATTTTGATACAATTGTTTCCTTGAAATTCCCATTAGAACAGAAGTTATGGCTTTTAGAATTATACCCGCTCAATTGCTGAAGCGGCGTTTTGGAAAGTTTGAAGTCATTTTTCTCCAAATTACGTTTTTGGGCATAATGCGCAGGATTATCTTCTTAATATTTCAAAATATTATTCTTAATATTCAATAATTATTCAATAATAATTATTCTTAATATTCAAAAACTTCTGAATATTTTTTTCATGAAATTTTCAAAACATATGTTTCATGTTAGCCTGTTTAAATTGAACCTAAAATTTCATTTTTATTGTTCAAAAATATTGTTTTAGTTGATTATACTGTTGAAATTCAAAATTTTGTATTAGCTAAATAAAAGATTGTATTAAAAATATAAAAATGCTTTAAATGCAAATTTATTTAGGTTCGGGGTAATTATTACAATCTGAAGTATAATTAGGCACAAAAAAATTTCATTCTAGTTGCAAAAATTATTCTGTAATCCTGCGCGTAAGCTGTTATACCAATTTTCTGCTTGACCACTGCTAGGCAGCATGGAGCCCCCTATAAATATTAATTCTGTATCTTGCATTTTTTTAAAGGCATGAAGTGAAAGAACATATCGTTCATCCCAATAAAAATTGTGTTTTAAAATAATATACGTTTCAAGATATTAAATGTTGAAAATGGTCTTTTTTTTTTGCATTTTTTCAAATTTTAAGAGTTCTGAGACGCTTTACGACTGTTCTCAAATCCAAAAGGGCAACTTTATGACATAAGATTTAATTTTTTTTTTGTTCGGAAATGTATGAAACTAGCAGGTGTTGTTGTTCAGAAACTATGTAATCGAACTGTTTTTTCCGTTTATTTTGCAAACGCAATAGATCTTTCAAAACATATTGTCAAAGTGAGCGTTTTGAACCGCATTTCCACTTTAAAGAGGAATAACAACTCAAGGAAGGGTGAAAAGCGTCTTTGTCACTTGATCAAAATCGCTTACAACTCAATAGGTAATTTAATTATGAAAAAATGGAAAAAAATAGTTCGATTCCAAATCGCTTCCATAGTCAAGCCTTCCAATTTTATATCTTTCCGTTAAAAAACGAATTTTTATATGTGTCAAAACGTCTTGCACTTGTTGAACAGAACATTTGAGAACAGCCTTAAAAGGCGACAAAAATAATAAAATACGCCCTATCATACAATATCCCCAATATATGGTCAAATATTCCGAAAATAAATCCTGAAAACTTGAGCAAAGCGACGTATTAAAATTAATAAATTACGGCAGTTAAATATTTTCCTCTACACAAATGTAATCCGAAACACTACTTCTTTTACTGTCCAGCTACGCATTTAAAAATGAAAGTGACGTAACAGAATAAATGGAACTGTAATTATATATTTTTCTCTGCGTAAGTTGAATCCGAGGCACTGCTACTTCTATTTTCAACTACCCTTATAATTATTGACTTTTCCATTTCAAACGAAGT